>OZ026554.1:360000-410000 GCA_964020155.1 Chondrilla cf. caribensis
TAACTTCATACATTGCCTCCACTGCACCTGTGATGAAATTCAAGATGATACTTCATACATTGCCTCCACTGCACCTGTGATGAAATTCAAGATGATACTTTCCCAATTACATCACAATCTATGGTTTCTTTCTCATCGAGCAAAGCATACCAAAGACCTTGGAAATGACCGATTTTAGATTTCAGATATTTTTATCAGTAAACACAGTGTGTTTGACATATGCATACTTGTGAAGTTGTCCATAAGGAATTTAATCTGACACTTTAAACTAATTATCACCAAGTGATTAACGCGTAACAGCTGATTAATCCCTATCTGTGAGGAGCAAGCATGCAGTGAGTGAGCGGAAACCATCGGAGTCCAGGAAGCCTACAGAAGTGTAGCATGTTACTGGGGCACATCCCAGGAATCATGCCAACAACGCAACATGGAGATGTTCATACACACATACCAATTGACATTCTTATGACAACTTAATGAAGGCATCGTAACTGATTATCAGCTACGTAGGTTATAAAAATTATGTCAACAACATTCCCTGGTAATGGTAACGATGATGTAACCATGGTAACTATTACATACCAGACAGACGCAATGTATCATACTACAGTTGCATCTACTTAAATGGGAAAATTCCACGAAATCTACCAAAGATATGTTAGGGGTATAACAAACTGTAGTGATTATCACATTTTCCAATTATTACAGACAGATGTAGCACTTCTCACTCCCAGAGTATTTCTGGTGAGAAACACCCTAATTCGTCATCTGCCCTGTTGCCAATTCGAGGTGCGATACAATTATAGCAGAATGTTCTTTAGTTCTGCACCCAATTGATCGCCTTTCTTCTATAATTACTTTCACATGACATCCTACATAGGTGCTTCCTTCAGTCCACTATAGGCAGCTAAATGTGGGTCTTCTTTCAGCCAAAAAGCAGAAAATGCTTAAACAATGCAGAGAATACAGCCAATAATTACCCATTGAATGCACAAATGTGCGGACACAGCCTGATCTAACTGAGAGAAAATGTACAATGCCGGTTGCAAATGAGAAGTACAGGTGTCTCATAGGCGCTGACAACCGCGTGAATTGCAAACAGAGGAAGTGTAGATGTATTACACACCTGTGAATACAAATGGCACACCACCACTACATGTGAAACAAGGAAGAGAGGGTGCTGTTAAGCGAGTCGTGAGGAAACAACTGAAGTCACCAATTTCTACGTAATTCAGCTAACTGCAGGAGAATTCACTCAGTAACCTATATGATTACAACACACAGACCACATGTGGTTGCAATACCACGAACTGCATATAACAATGCACAAGAGAACATGGAAACATAGCATTATTTGATGTTCCACATCCACACCATACCCACTTACACACAAGATAAATTTAATACATACCCCACACATACAGTGGTTACACACACGAGAGAGAGAGAGAGAGAGAGAGAGAGAGAGAGAGAGAGAGAGAGAGAGAGAGAGAGAGAGAGATACACACACGCGCACACACACACACACACACACACACACATACAACCACACCTACTGACATCCACAATAAACCAAGTACATGCGAAGAGGTATCTGGTGTTACGTAAGTACCTTGAAGAAATCCCCGAATGACCAGTTTCCAAGCATCTCAAAGAAGGTGTGGTGATACACGTCCTTGCCAACATCATCAAGGTCATTGTGCTTCCCTCCGGCTCGAATGCACTTCTGTGAGTTGACTGCTCTTCTCAGCTTTCCATGGTCACTGTTGGGATCCACCGTCCCCTGGAATATCGGCTTGAACTAGCAAACAAGAAGAAACATACACTATTATATGTACTGATTGGATGCAAAGATAAGCATAATATTATACATAAAATTCAGTTTAGGTGTGATAAGCATTATGCACATGGACACACACATACGCACACACATGCACACACAGACACACGTGCACTCATAAACACACACACACGCACACATATGCATACAGCGAGAGAGATAGGGAACACACATGTACATGTCAAACAAAATTAATGAATATATCCTTCCAAACCCAAAAGACAAGATGTAGAAATGTCGGAAGGATGAAGGAGGTACGGTGAACTCTATACCAGGTAGATCTTGTCTGATCACAGTGTTTCAATATGTGCAAAGAAAACAAACAAAATGGCGATTTTCAGCACTTGTAAGAGCATGAGTATTTCCGAACAAGAAAGGCGGAACACAGTTGGCAAGCATCATCCTGACAACATACAACAGGTCAGGTTACAAGTTACAGGTGTATGTAAGGGCTTGGCATTCCCACACACCTCCACCACAATGACCATCTGGAGAGTGGACTATGATTCAATTAGAGCGGGACCACCCAGAAAGATGAACCATACCTTACACTGTGAATAAGAACACAACCATAATATTATCCACCACAGACTACCAAGAGCTGTGTTGGCAGTTAGAGGACACATAACCCTGTAATTAGCTTATCATTACCATTCAACCATCAAAAACACACACATGCACAGGCACGGGTACATGCACACACACACACACACACGCGTGCGAGCGTGTACACCCACATACCCACGCGTGCGAGCGTGTACACCTACATACCCACGCGTGCGAGCGTGCACACCCACACACCCACGCACATGCGAGCGTGCACACCCACACACACCCACGCGCGTGCGAGCGTGCACACACACACAAGTAATTAGAACACTGCTAGTGACTTGATGGGAAAGTACAAAATTTGTGGTACATATGTACAGCAGATAATCATTGACGCCACAAAAATTAGTACTACATTGCACATAACGTTGAATATCTGGAGAATTAGCTTGTGATGGCTGTCTAAGTACACAACAATGTGGGTGTTGTATCGTGCCCAATGTGCGTTGGCAGTTTTGACACCAAACAGCATAACTCAAACACAGCAACATTCCCAAATTTCAATTACAGTAGTACACCCATGTGTGTGTGTGTGTGTGTGTGTGTGTGTGTGTGTGTGTGTGTGTGTGTGTGTGTGTACGTGTGTGCGTGTGTGTGTGTGTGTGTGTGTGTGTGTGTGTACGTGTGTGCGTGTGTGTGTGTGTGTGTGTGTGTGTGTGTGTGTGTGTGTGTACGTGTGTGCGTGTGTGTGTGTGTGTGTGTGTATGTGCATACCTGTGTGTGTGTGTACGTGTGTGTGTGTACGTGTGTGTGTGTGTGTGTGTGTGTGTGTGTGTGTGTGTGTGTTTGTGCATACCTGTGTGTGTGTGTGTGTGTGTGTGTGTGTGTGTGTTTGTGCATAGCTGTGTGAGTATGTGTGTGTGTGTTTGTGTGTGTGTGTGTGTGTGTGTGTTTGTGCATAGCTGTGTGAGTATGTGTGTGTGTGTTTGTGTGTGTGTGTGTGTGTGTGTGTTTGTGCATAGCTGTGTGAGTATGTGTGTGTGTGTTTGTGTGTGTGTGTGTGTGTGTGTGTGTGTGTGTGTGTGTGTGTGTGTGTGTGTGTGTGTGTGTGTGCAAATGTGTGTGTGTGTGTGTGTGTGTGTGTGTGTGTGTGTGTGTGTGTGTGTGCATGTATGCTTGTGTGTGACAAATGCCACAGAATTGCAAAGTTTGACTGAAATCAACAATTAAATTGATAAACTTCTGAAATAACAATGTATATACATATGTAAATGCCATCTATATGACAAGGATACGATGAGGATATCACAGTGACAATGATCACCACAATCTGTACAGTAAGGGGATCAAAGGTGATAATGTACATCCTGTTGTCTGTACCTACATCACCAATAAGCACATTCTTATGCGTTCCTGACCTGGTTCATGCCAGCATTAGCAAACAGGAGTGTCGGATCATCGTGCGGAATGACACCACTCGTATGCACATATTTATGATTGTGTTTTTCGACAAAATAGTCCAAAAATATCTGACGTAGTTGCTTGGATGTTAACGTGGGGTCCATATAGGTAAAGGATTTCCAGGAATCAGCAGATCCGTCTAATCTAAACAAACGACTGTTTCTGAAATCCGAATAGAGTCCACGCAACAAAAGAGATGTTCCTTTTCTCAAAAACGTTGTTACCTTCGTAGAAGATACTGTTCAAGAGGCCACGTGGGTGATGAAATGTCAGCATGTGATCATCACATGATCCTATCGAAGCGAGAAATCTTAATAGAATAACCGGACTCCCCTAACGAACGGAAACAATTACTTCGCTAACGCTCGGTAATAATTAAACGAAACCTTACCAGCGCTCTGTACGAAGATGAGCTTGTGACAGGTATATAAACAGGCCAGCAGATCGTCTGCTGCAGACGAGAATTGCACACAGAGAAGAAGAATTAGCTATAACAAAAGAACATTTTATGCAAGACTGTAGCAAACAGTACTTCGAATTCAGCTGGAGAACCATGGCTCGGTACGTCAACCGTAACTAAGGACGGTTTCAGTAAAGACTTAGCAACCAGACTCAACTATTGGCTAATTGACCGTGAACAGATCATGGTTGGGGGTATGATGGGCTCCCATTAACAGGCAATTTCTCTTTCAATTCTCCAGGATTAGTTCAAGGAGGTCGAATAACATTGTGCACATTAAAGGACTACTCATCTTGTTTTCGATTGTGGTTAGTCTCTACTCCTCCTGCATGATGCCCGAGATTTGTACCTGTATGCAGCCAATCACATTTGCATTCACTGCTAGTTCAAATTCATAATATCGTACAATTGTGATTTTCGCGCATAAACTTGTGTTTTCTTTGATTCGCTACATAGATCAGCTGTAACGCTGCCCCTGTACAAAGAAATATAAGAGGTAAGACGAATGAATTTGTGGAATTTGTATATAGATATAAAGTTATCGCTTTCAGTACACGCACAGTATATTCATCGTAGACAACCCCTATACATAGCCACTTGATGGTATTTTAGTAAAACGCATGCCGAAATGAATTGAAAAGGGTAAATTTACACGCTTTCTTTTTTGTTCTCCATCAGCAGATTCTGTACAAACGGCTATACCAGGGAGTACAACTCCTCCTACGCAAAGTAAGTATAGGTTATCTATGGTATTATACGTTAGAACTAACTAAGTTAAACTGTGGCGTCCCGTCGCCCTGGTAATATTATACTTATTATACAATACGTATAGGTATACTCCCACTAAATACCTGCTGATTGATCCCCCTCAGTACCTTCTTTGCTCCTATTACCTTTGTGAAGTGCCACAAGCTTATATAAGTCGTGTATGTTCATAGCTTGGACACTGACCAGTTTAGTTCACACTGAGTAGACAACGACTATATCTACAGAGGATCAATCCGTCTATATTTCCATAAGGGAACATGTGTCAACTTTATTACTTGGTCACTTTGATTGCAACTGCTAGTCAGTGGTCTGCATCAAATTCACTATTATCATCTTACCTAGATGGTCGCCATCCAACCTGTAATGTACGGAGAGAATCACTGAATACTACCAACCTTGAACAACGCTATGATGCCATCAAAGAGTTCTATCGGACGAATAAATACCTTACCTATGATCAAGTGAAAGATGTCTATGAACCAAGCTGTTTGACCGGGACTCATGAGCTCCACAAGTTTGCAGAAGTTCAGTGCTTTGTGCCAAAGAGCTACTGGGATGCAAATTATCCGGTGGAATTTTGCTGGTGTGCTGAAGAGAACACAGGAGTACCTATCAATATCACCACATCAAGTGCTTTGAGTGAAGAATATATATGGGAATGTGGTAAGTATACACACCAGTGTAAACTTATATGCATTGTGCATTTTGTGCATGTACACATGCACACACACACACACACACACACACACACACACACACACACACACCACACACACAAGCACACACACACACACACACACACCACACACACACACACACACACACACACACACACACACACACAAAAGCACACATACACACACACACAAGCACACATATGTAAAAATATCATTCATTGTTTCTTTCTATGCAGATCCTCCCAAATCTTGCACAGTTAAAGGACAGGAGTTGTCCCATGGCAATTACACGGAGGAGTCCTGCCTGAGATGGTACGTACCCAACAACACACACAACACTGAATTTCCACTCTTACTAGTTGCATATATTATATATATATTTGACATACTATGATATATATTATATATATCTATGTATGTTATACTATTATGATGTATTTTACTCAATGTATGTACAAATTATAATGTACTTTGATTTCTTGCACTTATAGTGTATGCTTCAATGGTGTTCTTGAGTGTGAACATATCTGCGAAGACGATGGCAACATGACTGCATCTGAACTTGACTACTTGAAACGCAGGCTCTTGAAGAAGATGTACATTGACTGGTTCTTCCGTGATGACCAGGTCAACCCTGGTGACTTGGATTACAAGTCATTGATGGAACAGTTCAGTGATAAAAGAGCATTTGATAATGCTAACGAGACCCTGGAATGGAAGTTCACAAAACTAAACATCTATAAGAAGAGCGGTTATCTATTGTACAAAAATCTGAAATCCTATGTTTACTATGATGTCAAGTTGTTTGTATCTTCCTTCGAATTTCGAATGAGATTCCCATCATTTTTGGATATTAACACCAATGGTTGGATAGAGAAGGATGAATGGACTGGCTTCTTCAACTCTGAAAATGGTAAGCATTCTACACGCACATGCACACATGTATGTACAGGTCACTAGGCACATGCATGGACGCTTACATATGCACACTGTAAGGCATCCCAATTTATATATGCATGTTTGCATATTATTTGTTTATATTTATTGAATTCTGGTTGGATAGTCATGTGTCATTTTCATCTCTCAACCAGACACCCTTTACCTGAACAGAATCAATAGTATGACTATCATCTCTGGTTCCGGAAGTGGGTTTGGAAAATAATTTGGCCATTGTTGAAATCAAAGCATTGAAAATCACTTCGTACATCCCTTTTCAAAACACTTATCCACTTAAAGTATTTATTAGATTAATTATATTTATATATATTTTATTACCAATTTAGAGAAATTTTTTGATCTGTACATATTATAAATTCAAGTATTTTTTTAACTCAAATTACTGATTCACTCAGTATAAGAATCATTATTTTTGTACACTTGAGACATTATTATAATCGAAGAGACCTTCAAGTTCCTTCCGAACAGTAGAATTTGTTCGTCCACGTGCTCACGTGTTCCTATAGCGACAGCAGATTTCGCGCTATAACTCTTGTATTCTCTTGCGCCCGTCAACAGAGTAATTTAATGGATCCTCGAGCTCATTCGAAGACTTTGTTTTTGTCCAAGCTCCCACCTTTACGGAATATTGAATGTCACATAATTTGTCTTTCGGCTGAAATATCGAGGCCTCAGGCAATTCAAATAAAATGCAGGTTATTCAAGCGACATTAACCAACATACGCCAAGTCAGTCGAGTGTGCCGTGTTCATAACGAAACTACAATTCTCTCTTACACATACAGGGAACTAGCCCGAGGCGACGCCTCAATTTTGTTGGCTCCAACTGAAGATAAAAGTAGAGCATATATTCTTGGCGAAGTGAGCTCTTCGCGGGTCACGCGTTCGAAGCGAAGGTGGTGGTTTCGCGTGACGTCACCCGTTAAATACATCGCTTCGGGATGCGATCCCTTGGGTTATGACAATATAATGAATGAGCTGTACGTGTCATCACTGCTCACTTTTCATTGTACTGACATTTATACGTATGTATACATCATGCAAGGTTTATATCACTATAGTTGAATCCGTCTAACGTGGTCTACTATGGGACCTCATGTACAGTGGAACCCGTCTAATGTGGTCTCCTATGGGAACTCATGTACAGTGGAACCCGTCTAATGTGGTCTCCTATGGGACCTCATGTACAGTGGAACCCGTCTAATGTGGTCTACTATGGGACCTCATGTACAGTGGAACCCGTCTAATGTGGTCTACTATGGGACCTCATGTACAGTGGAATCCGTCTAACGTGGTCTCTTATGGGACCTCATGTACAGTGGGACCTGTCTAAATTTTGGGACTTGATCAAGGTGACCACTTTAGACAGGTGACCATCCTAAGGAGGTGGCTGTTCATACAGGTCCCACTGTACAATACAGGTGACCATCCTAGGGAGGTGGTTGTTCATACAGGTCCCACTGTACTTGTGAGGGCTGAAAGGTTTCGTCATAATAAGATATGTACATTGATATCATATTATATCATAGTGGCACAACATTCCTAGCTGAATATGGGTACATTTCTGCAGCCCATTAGGTATCATTTATCATATTCCCACACTTAGTGTTGGATCTCTTGACACACATAACAAATGGTCATGCATGCTCAACAATGTACGCACTGTGACCTATTTGTGTAATCCAGAATATTTTTTGTGGGCTACCTACAGGATGAGAGCTGATACGCTAGTCTTGGTATGCTGGTGGTGCTGTTCAGTGGCCTCAGGAGTTGACTTGTGGGAAACTATTTTATCACGTTGTTATTTCATTCCTTTTCTTCACCACATTAGGTGGGATACCTGAGAAATGATAACTTGAAGGCCAGATTGCATCAATACTCACTTCAAGTAAGTGGTTCTCGGCTTTCATACCTAACATGTTACTCCCTCCACCTAGTTCAAACTAGAAATCTCCCGTGGGCTGCCTGGTTATCACCTGCAAACACCCACTCTTCATGGGATATGTGTGTCCTGTATGCGTCCAATGTCCACTTGTGCACACACGTGATGTGTGATACACATGTCATATGCTAGACCAAGTGTACCAGAAGTGCCTAACTACGAGAGAGTCAACATAATGACTTTAATGACGTAATTAATGGCTGTTGACATAGTGTTCTGTACATGATTTCAGGTTGCTGTGCGACAAGTAAACAGGAACTCTTTGGTATCATGCTAGTTCAGTTGTACCACAAACAGAAACTGTTTGGTGTGGGGGAAGATTGTGTTGTAGGAAGACACTGTTAGGTTTGATGGAAGTGTGCTCAAATGTGCCCTGACAGTGTGACGTACTTGGTGAGTACCTTGGAGGCCATCTGAGGTACTTGTTATCAGTACTGTTTGACATAGTGTACATGAGCTAGGGACTAAGTGAAGTGTACATACAGTATGTCATACAGTACATACTGTATGTATCGATCAGTATGTGCTAACCAGGAGTGTGTTCTAACCAGGAGTATGTGCTAACCAGGAGTGTGTACTAACCAGGAGTATGTGCTAACCAGGAGTGTGTACTAACCAGGAGTATGTACTAACCAGGAGTATGTACTAACCAGAAGTGTGCACTAACCAGGAGTGCGTACTAACCAGGAGTGTGCACTAACCAGGGTACTCATGGAACAAGTTGCACTATTTATACATATGTATGGCTCTACGGTGCTCTTTTGATTTTAATTATATAATAAAATGGCTACTGTGCATTTGTTATACTTGCATTGTCCTGCAAGATGCGTATGTATAGGTTCCAGTTTTGGGTCAGCATGCACACAACATGTAGTATTCCCGTGAACACAAGATTCCCACATTCAGGACACTATAATTTCAAATTTGAACATTTACATATAATTATATTGACTATAATACTGGATGTGCTCTCAGTGTGCAACTGTCTTCCTGCAGCTGGGTGGTATACTTGCTATGTGTTTCAACAGATCATGGTGAATTACTGATGTAGTGAACCTGTGGCATTGACCCCAGCGACTGTGTTGTGAAGAGCTTCTGCTGTAAATAATATCCCGCTTTACTACAAACCACTAGTTAGTGACCCAGCTCCATAGGCTATCATGCATCCATACAAATACTTGCGTGTAGTATACACAAGGCTAGCTGTATGTACTGTGTGTATTTGTCTACATCCACGAGGCTAGCCGTACGTATTGTATGAGGCTAGCTGTATGTACTGTATGTATTTGTCTACATCCACGAGCCTAGCTGTACGTACTGTATGTATGCGTCTACTTCCATGAGGCTAGCTGTTCGTATTGTATGAGGGTTGCTGTATGTACTGTATGTATGCGTCTACTTCCATGAGGTTAGCTGTGCGTACTGTATGTATGCGTCTACTTCCATGAGGCTAGCTGTACGTACTGTATGTATGTGTCTACTTCCATGAGGCTAGCTGTACATACTGTATGAGGCTAGCTGTTTGTATTGTATGAGGGTTGCTGTATGTACTTTATGTATGTGTCTACATCCATGAGGCTAGCTGTGTGTATTGTACCTACAAACATGCAGTGCATACTGAGAGCCTGATGTGTGCTTTTCTGATTGATCGTCAGTTCTGTGTTTGATCGCCCTGTCCTCCTTCCTGATTCCGTTCACCAGCATTGTAGAATGAACAGTTGACTACTCCCACAGTGTTGTGGTCGGCAACGCAAGAGTTGACTTGTTTCTTTCCAGCCCTTTGTTGTAGCCTTTGTGACGTTAACATGTGCTTTCCTTCAATCAGGTTGTCAGTGAACATGACGCTACAGAGGATATGGTGGCCATGTGTTATGTTTTCACAGTGAGAGCAAGGCTGACTCCTAAGTGGAACAGTGTAGACAATTTCCTCGTGCAAGGTGTGTTGCGTCCTGTTCCACATGTGTCCCTGTGTTCACACATGTAGGGGGAGGTGCAGTATTACCTACCCTGGATACAGAATATTGTGTCTACATAACATTCCCTGCATATTAAAATGTGGAATATGCAAGAGAATGCAAGAATACGTTGGAGTATATAGGAGTACAGGACTGCGCACGAATGGCATTTGTAGTCATACGTGATCAAGTGCATTCCTCCAATCCCCGTCAATGGTAGACTGGTTCTGGTATGGCCTATCATCCTCGCTACGTAGGAGACTAGCCTATTATTGGCTGGTATGTCGGGTATACACGAGGCAGACGCATGAATAGGATTGCAAGAAGGACATCCATATAACGCACAATACCATTCTCTGTATCTGCGAGGTATGGTATGCCCACAACTGCCCACTCTTCAGATCATTCAAGCAACTTATCTGTTTTCTACACACAATACATTTGGCACCTGAAATATGTGTGGTGTGTGCCGGGGTGAGCCCTACCAGTGTCAATCCCACAAAGCTCTCACATCAGAATGTAATATGTAGAAACTGACATTATGAGACAGCGGCTGTCTGTGTACAACTCTCCGTACTGTGGAATGGTACACAGAGCGTCGGTGTGGACGGCTCGGTTTGTACATACTTGTGTGTGTAGTCATCTACACCAGTCTTTCTTGCCACACACACAGGAATGGAATTTCTCAACGGTGGTAGGAGTAGGGCTGTTGGTAAGTGGATGCCGCTGACAAAGGGATGACAAGCACCACAATGTGCTTACGGTGCTGTGTGGACATACCTCTAGGCTTACATGTGTGTGTGAAACACAAGATGCTCTGTGCCTGCCTTTTTGTGAAGCATGTGTGCGTGTTTATGTGCATCCAAGTGTGCGTGTATTCGTATGTGTGTACATTGAGGTATAACCCTGTGTGCATTCATGTGCATGTGTGTACATATGTGCACACATTGGGGTATAAGCTTGGGTGCATCTATGTATGTGTTTGTACGTAGGTGTACACATTGGTGCATGAACATGTGTATGTGTGTACGCATGTGTATGCATTAAAATTCGTGTGTACACTTGTTGGAATATATTCAACGAAGCCACATCATGGGACATAGTTCCCCTTCAGGAGCACACACACACACACGCGCGCGTGCACAGGTTTGGTAGGGGAACTAGTGTTCCAGCAGTCATGACCTCGTTGAATACAGTACTCCCTTAAAATGGTAGTGTTTTGCGGTCCCAGACTATGCCACATTGGTCGCCAATTAGTTCCCAAATCTAGAAAAAGCTGAATAATGGCTGTTTCCAAACAGTAGTGTCCTCTCAGTACCTGTTTATGTGAAGTTTTTAGTGTGGTGGATGCGGTGTGTGCTGCTAGGGGTTTGTGGTCAATGAGAAGGCTGAGTGATTGTGGTAGGCCACCACAACTGGATTCCATGTTCTCTCCTCTTTTCACAGACATGCTCGTCACAGTCAAGAACAGAGAGCTGGCCATCACTATCCAACCGGTCAACCTTGTTACTAGGCAACTAAAGGTCAGGTCAAAGGTCAAATAATGATTGTATAGTTTCTGTGACCTCTGCTCATAGTGTACAACAACACAGCAGTATGTAGCAATTATGTGTTGTGTCAATCAGATCACATGTATGTACATACGTACGTATGAGTAGTTATTTACATACATACATAGCCACACACACACACACACACACACACATACACACACACACACACACACACACACACACACGCAACACACACACACACACACACACACACACACACACACACACACACACACACACACACACACACACACGCAACACACACACACACACACACACACACACACACACACACACACACACACACACACACACACACACACACACACACACACACACACACACACAAACACACACATGGGTGTACTACTGTAATTGAAATTTGGGAATGTTGCTGTGTTTGAGTTATGCTGCTTGGTGTCAAAACTGCCAACGCACATTAGGTACAAGGTTGCCATTGTGTCCTCTCACGATGACACCACGAATAGGAAACTGATGTCATATGTTACAGGATCTCCCTAACTAAATCATTAACATAACAATTGGAGATAGATTTTATCAGGACACTCTACATACTTGTTGCTAATAATCATCTGATGACTGTGCTTCCAAGAACTGCAATATTGTGGGGCATGTTAGGTGTCATCGATCCACTAATTCTGCACATTCGCAGGAACACACACGCCAGTGGGTGGTCCAGGAGTTGTGAGGAGTGACTGTGTACTCCACAGGAACACACACAACAGTGGGTGGTCCAGGAGTTGTGAGGAGTGACTGTGTACTCCACAGGAACTCACGCAACAGTTGGTGGTCCAGGAGTTGTGAGGAGTGACTGTGTACTCCACAGGAACGAATGCTTGAGCTCCATCTGTTGTGGTACACAAGATCAGTCCCTGCATTAGTACTGGCAAGAAAATATGGCATTGTACAAACATAATGAGGTCTAAAAGTGTCCCTATGTTCATCGCACACTGAGAGTGTGTGTGTTAAAAACCTTCAGGTAAATTATCCCACCAAGAGAGCCTCAGGCAATTTCCACTGTACACAGTGTTCAGTGGATTATTGAACATGTGCATGTACATACCACATCATGCACACATGAACATGGTGCTGTCTCACTAGTGTATGTACATGGTGTCAAGAGTTATTCACTAGAGCTACCGTCCGCCCACACACATGGTCAGCACAGAGAGTTCTGTGGCAACTAATTACTGTACAGGCTAGTGCCGGTGTGTAGCCGGCGTTGGTTGATGTGGTGGAGAACAAAGCAATATCTAACCAAGTTAGCTTTTCATTGCTTTCTCCAACACAAGGGAGATGCTCTCTTTGTCATGACCCGTACAAGTGCCTTGCTCACTCATGCTTGAAAGTAGCTCTATCCATTGAGGTGCATTTCTGGAAGCTAATGGATGCATTCACTACAATCTCAGTCACATTCAGTCTGCAGACCCCAAACAGTATGCAAGGCTTCCTTTTATTTCACATTTAGGAATCCACACACACTGCAATGCATGGAACTCACTCCACCCAAATCTACCCTATTTAGGTATATGGCCATGTCCTTTACTGGATGGGATCACCCACTTTGCTCTCCTCCTCTCCTTAGCCTGAAGACCTTGGAATAGCCCTGCCTGTACTGAAGGGTTTCAACAGTGGGAGAAGAGAGCAAGTTGAGGAGGCTGAGATGGAAGGGAGGAGGTGCTTCGTGCTACCCAAGTATGATGGATGTGTGTGGGGGCCTCACCGTATAGTCAACTCTACACACTGACACGCTAGATTATGCATGGTTTTAGGAGGTGGGTGTGTCAACAGGTGTGTCTTATCATTTATGTGTGTGTGTGTGTGTGTGTGTGTGTGTGTGTGTGTGTGTGTGTGTGTGTGTGTGTGTGTGTGTGTGTGTGTGTGTGTGTGTGTGTGTGTGTGTGTGTGTGTGTGTGTGTGTGTGTGTGTGTGTGTGTGTGTGTGTGTGTGTGTGTGTGTCACATCTATGCACAGCACACACAGATGGTGATGCACAATGCCGTAATGTGGGTATAACTATTCTGTAGAACCAATGTACTGTGATATGTTTTGTAGGTGGGGGTGCACGTGTAAGATGAGTTGATGTGGATGGGGCTGCAAGTGTAAGACGAGATAATGTGGGTGTGGCTGTAAGTATAAGGTGAAGTGACATTCATGTGGCTCCCCACGCTCGTGCAATCTACAGTATGTATGTAGATGTGGGTGTGGTTATTGCCACTTCTCAATCTCGAGTTACATACGTATGCACCATATGTACATTGTCCCACATATGTGAAAGATGGCGTCAAGCCACTTCATTCTAACCTCCCTACTGGTGAGCTGTGGGTTGTGGGGAGGTATCAGGAACAATGCCCTAATATGTAGGTGTGGTATACACGCCCATTACTCATCAATACTAATGAGCTGACTCATTTCAATTGAATGACAAGATTCTGATGTGACACCAAACCTTTGTGTAGACCCAACACAGGAGAGGAATTATTGGCAAACATTGACAATCTCTTTTATTACCACTTTTTCAAATTTGAACTACTGATGACACCACACGACCACCTGAAGCTACACTGTCAACAATTCCTCAAATAGTGTGTGTATGATTTTGTGGTGTGAGGAGACAATGAATACACCATTTAAGCAGGATTGAAATTTTTATTGTGTTTTGTAATTGGTTAATTGGTAATGTGTGGTGTGGGTGCTCATGTGGGTACACATGACTGTCTCTTACTACAGTGTGTGTGTGTGTGTGTGTGTGTGTGTGTGTGTGTGTGTGTGTGTGTGTGTGTGTGTGTGTGTGTGTGTGTGTGTGTATGTGTGTGTGTGTGTGTGTGTGTGTGTGTGTGTGTGTGTGTGTGTGTGTGTGTGTGTGTGTGTGTGTGTGTGTGTGTATCTGTCTGTCTGTGTGTGTGTGGGTCTCTCTGTTTGTGTGTGTCTGTCTGTGTGTGTGTGTGTTTGTATATGTTTACATGTATATCATGTGCATACAGTGCATATATACATATGCTTAATAAAATGTGTACATGTCTATATCTCATGTGTAGTAGGTATTTATGTACTTGTGTGTGTTCACATGTGTATCATGAGTGTACATTATGCACACGTGTGTTCATGTGTGTGAGATAATATTGGGAGAACCTCTATTCTGGGAGGTGGTCTTTTTCTTCCTCTGTTGGAGGATATTGTGGTGATAAGTGTATTCATTGCTTTGTACCATCTCTATGCGATGATAAGTGTATTCATTGCTTTGTACCATCTCTATGTGATGATAAGCGTATTCATTGCTTTGTACCATCTCTATGTGATGATAAGTGTATTTATTGCTTTGTACCATCTCTATGTGATGATAAGTGCAGGGTTTCCCCCAAAGGGGGGGTACCAGGGCGCTCCCCCCCTTTATTCTCTGTTCTGTGACAACAATTTTTTGTTAGAATAAAGATTTATAATATTATTGTGTTAATTGTTAAAGCAATATTGATAATTATACATTAAAACATTCATAGTGACTCCCTCCCCCTTTATTTTTTTTCTGGGGGAAACACTGATAAGTGTATTCATTGCCTTGTACCATCTCTATGTGATGATGAGTGTATTCATTGCCTCGTACCATCTCTGTGGTGATAAGTGTATTCATTGCTTCGTACCATCTCCATGTAATGATAAGTGTATTCATTGCCTCATACCATCTTCATGCGATGATAAGTGTATTCATTGCCTCATACCATCTCTATGTGGTGATAAGTGTATTCATTGCCTCATACCATCTCCATGTGGTGATAAGTGTATTCATTGCCTTGTACCATCTCTATGTGGTGATAAGTGTATTCATTGCCTCATACCATCTCCACCCTCACAGGTGTACCACTGCTTATGTCAAGTCAATGTCCTCAGTATACTCCAGTATACCCAGTATACCAACATACAATCACCTCAGACTCTACTGGAAGAAGCAGGTTAACCATGCAACACACATCAATGTATGCACATGTATGTGTAGATGTACTTGTGTGCCGACCTGTGTATGCATACGTACAGACCTAGCTGTATGTAACGACCTGGATGTATGCATGTACTGATCTGGATGTACACATGTACAGATCTGGAAGTATGCATGTACAGGTCTGGAAGTATGCATGTACAGGTCTGGAAGTATGCATGTACAGGTCTGGAAGTATGCATGTACAGGTCTGGAAGTATGCATGTACAGGTCAGGATTTACGCATGTATCGACCTGGATTTATGCATGTATTGACCTGGATATGTGCATGTATCGACCTGGATTTACGCATGTATCGACCTGGATTTACGCATGTATCAACCTGGATATGCGCATGTATCAACCTGGATTTACGCATGTATCAACCTGGATTTATGCATGTATCGACCTGGATATGTGCATGTATTGACCTGGATTTACGCATGTATCAACCTGGATTTATGCATGTATCGACCTGGATATGTGCATGTATTGACCTGGATTTACGCATGTATCAACCTGGATATGCGCATGTATCAACCTGGATATGCGCATGTATCAACCTGGATATGTGCATGTATCGACCTGGATTTACGCATGTATCGACCTGGATATGTGCATGTATTGACCTGGGTGCACACATGTACTGGCCTGGATATACACATGTACAAGCCCGGATGTATGTATTGAATACTTCTCATTGCCCCACACCCCCACAGCATGGATATGTCATACCTGAGACCGAATCCTTGTACTTCTCCATTTACTTCCAGCAAGATCCGACCTCCTTCAAAGTGTATGTACACATACATACATGTATGCATCTACCATACATGCAATACATATTTACATACTGTGTATGCACACACACACGTACACACGCACACACACGCATGCACACATGCACACACACACACACACACACACACACACACATACACACACACACACACACACACACACACACACACACACACACACACACACACACACACACAGAGAGAGAGATGTATATATGTTGGTGTATCTATGCATGTCATTCTCATTTACCGTATTGTAGTTACACTTACATGACAGTAATATGTGTGGATGTCTCATCATGTACCCGTGTGTGCATTGCGTTTTTCTGCAGCTATCCTGGGTGTTGTGTTCTCAGGTCTCCACCTCACACCTCTCGAACAAGAGAAGGAAGACAGGTTGCTCTGTCCTTCATCAATGATGTCCTCCAGCGATTGCCTTCGGTCTGCGGACACTCACTGTCCTTTGAAGAGAAGAACATCGGTAAACCCTCTCTCCTGCAGGCCAGCTCACGGGTCTCGCTGTCAACACCTCAGGAGTTTGCATCTTGTCACGGTGACCAAGGGAAACAGGAACGTGTGCTAAATCCTCCCACTATCCAGCCAAGTAGGACATCCCATCATCGAGGCATTGTTGATGTTAGACAGGATGTGGAAACAGAGACTAACAGTCATGGAAACAAGACAGTCATAATCCCAAGATTTACTAGCTCTACACACCTAGCTCATCGTGTGAATAGTTTTCGTCCAAAAAATCCACCACACCAGTCCAATAACTTCAGTAAGCCAACGGCTACCAATGTCAGTACGCCAACAGCTGCCAATGTCAGTAAGTCAACAGCTACCAATGTCAGTACGCCAACAGCTGCCAATGTCAGTAAGTCAACAGCTACCAATGTCAGTACGCCAACAGCTACCAATGTCAGTAAGTCAACAGCTACCAATGTCAGTAAGTCAACAGCTACCAATGTCAGTAAGCCAACAGCTACCAATGTCAGTAAGCCAACAACTATCAATTCAGTCAGTAGCCCTACCACTTCAAGCCTCTCTTGTGCACCTGGTGGATTTGGTGTTTCAAGAACTCCCTTCTGCCAAGTTCCTACTGTTGGTGACATAGTAGAGGATGATGATTTCTCTCTTTTTCCTTCAGGTCATAAATCTGTGAGTACATTCAAAAATGTGTACGTGTACACGTGGATGTGTGTACATATATATTGTATGTGTGTGTATGTACACACAGGTGTGTTGTACATATTGTATGTGTGTACACACAGGTGTGTTGTACATATTGTATGTGTGTACATGTACATGCAGGTGTGTTGTACGTGTTGGATGGCTGTGCTCTCAGGATGTTATGTATGCTCCATTGTAGCTATCTTGTTTCATCACAGGCCGGATCCAGGAAATGTATTGACCCTTTAAGCCCAAGTAAAATGAAACAGGTATGACGTGTGTGTGTGTGTGTGTGTGTGTGTGTGTGTGTGTACATTGGGGATGTGTATGTATCTCACTGCACAAATGTGTGTCTATATGTGTATACTGTAAAATTTTGTACATGTTCATCAAAGACTTCATCTCTCCCTCCCTCCCTCCCTCCCTCCCTCCCTCTCTCTCTCTCTCTCTCTCCCTCCCTCCCTCCTCCCTCCCTCCTTGCTGTCATCAGATCACAAAGCTGAAAGTTGCTGATCTGAAGAAGTGGCTGTGGCAAAATGGGATCAAGTTCAAGGCCAAAGGAACCAAGAAAGAGGACCTCATGAAGCTTGTCGTGGAGCACACCAGGCAAACTGGTAATGCATTCCAGATCGAAGAGTAGGGATCATTCAATCATTACATTATTTAATATTAGACCGATCATTACATCATTTGTTATCATTTTATCATTTCCTTACTTCTTTCAATCATCTCCTGATATCATTCAAATATTAAATCATTTATCCTCCAACCATCATTTGTTCAGTTGTGACATGCAGCCCATATTTAGGTGCATGGACACAACATGCATAATGTGTATATTATATCATTAACGCAAGCCATAATAAAATCAAAATGAAATATTTAAATGATACAAATGGATAATTACTAATTTCACAATCACAAGTCGTCTTGAAGAAAAAAGTCTTCACAGGAAAAGGTTCTTGGAGGTAGAAATTTCCGTTCACTGCTTGTAGGTGAGGTCGCTGGCTTGAGGGACTTTGGCTGTTGAAATGGAAGCGGATAAGAATGTTAGGTCTAGACACGCATACATGTGGACTGTAGGACATACAGAGGTGTGCACATGATGTAATACAGAATCTGACATGTGTACAGGATGTGATACTTGTAGACATGCACATGTACATGATGCAATACAGACATGTACAGGATGTGATACTCATAGACATGCACATGTACAGGATGTGATACAGACGTGTACAGGATGTAATACAGACATGTACAGGATGGTGGGAGTAGTATATTGAATACACACTTGTATGGAAGAGTACATTCAGTGCTAGTCATCCTGTAACCAACTAGGTCTGTAGTAGTGGAATGAGCTCACCATCATGTGCATCGCAGGATACAGTGAATGGGAAAACAATAGAGAGAGTGATTTCGATGTAATCCTCCCCCCCTCACACAAGCAAGACTAAAGTGTGAAGAAGCGATGACATCAACCAACCTTCAGAAATCCGGGAAGAGCACCCAACACTCTCTTCATTCTCCCTGGATCAATTTCCTTTTCAGTTTTGTCTAAAAATGCTTCCATTTCTTCAACATTGCTTCCAACTACTTTGACAAATCTCTAAGTTGATATCAGCAATAGATGTAACATTAATACTCACAAACAAACCCTAAACCTTAATCTTGAACACAAGCTTATAATCAACGATCTGAATATTACTCCGTGCAAAGTCTCCAGGTCTTCTCTCTCTCTCTCTCTCTCTCATACACTCACACACACACACACACACACACACACACACACACACACACACACACACACACACACACACTTCTATATCATCGATTTTCTTGAATAAGCTCTTCAATTGTTCAGTTTCCATATACAAATCTCGCAATGTCTCAGATGAGTTAGTCACTCTGTCCTGTATCTATAACAGTGAGACAACAGTACAACAAGTCACACCAAACAGATAATGGCATACTGTAAGCCTCATAGGATAACATAATACAAAGGGAAGCTGTGCAGCTACGTAGTTGGCTGTATTTTTTCTGATGACCACTGCATGTATGCCATCACTTCCATGCACAGGTGGCCATTACTATTGGAACTCTGCCAATTCGAGTAGTAGCAGGATGAGGCAGTTTCAAGGGTGGAGTACTCACCCGGTCCAGTTGTCCCTTAAACTCATCAATTCTGAAAAGAATGTTCTCGAACCCCTCCATTACTGCTTTATCCTATTAAAAATAATATATAAAACAAACAAAATCTTAAATACGAGTGCATGTCTACAATGAACGTAAGTACTCAATCATCTAATGCGGTACAAAACTAGCAGGCGAAGAGTACAGGCAATGTACAAGGAGAAGTGCCAGTATGGTGCACGAACTTCAGTGCTTTTGTCTACTCTTAGAAGCTCTGCGAATTCCTTGCTCGTCTTCTTTACTTCATTAGCACTCAATTTTATGTCCTCCTCGCTCCCCGTGGATTCCTCTTGAGTGGAGACTTGAGGATCAGTCGAACCACGCAAACTAGAATTGGACAGGGTCGCCATTTTAGTTATATTGCGCAATTTATAAGTATACTACACAAAAGGTTACATCGCGGGACCTTGCCATATAAATTGAAATAAGAAAGTTTGATGACGTTCTATGGACACAAACACAGGCAATGCACAAGAAGATCAAATAAATGTTAAGGAATGTCAAAAAGTTTCTTCAATTCTTTCACTTTTGCTTCCAACATTTCCGACTTGACCATTAAAGCTACTTTCTCTCGTTGCACATCTTTCAACTGTTCCTTGACTCCTTGCAGCAAAGGATCAGAAGAGTTAACTGTGTTTCTTCTTGCAGCTCTCTCTTCTCCCTCAACACTGAACTTGAGTAGGGACAACTTCAGTTCCAAAAATTGTTCAAGCAATTTGCAAAAATCGGCCTCAGTGGCTGGGGGGACAGTCTCCATGGAAACCAACATGGTGGGAATAACTTTATTGACAGCCTGTAAGACCTCATGGCCGAGTCTCGCCTTGGGGGGACACTTGGGAAAATATGTACAATTGAGCTGACCTCTACTGCGAATGGGAGGGGGCTGGGACAACTTAGATAGCAGTTCGTCTGAGAGCCTCACATCTGTACTCCGTCCAAGTGTACCACATATACTGTCAATATACGAGGACAAGAGTGAGATGTCTTTTACTAGCACAGCTTCCCTCTCTTGTACCATCTGAAGACAATCTCTGCTGTGCTGTATGTCTTGGTTGCAGTTCTCCACATATCTACGAGTGATGTCGTCGATCAGCTCGAGAACAACACATGGGAATTTCCCTGTCAAGATGACGCTACGGTTGTCCTTGAGGTAGGCTGTCACGTCGTGTATGTACTGCTCCAGACGTTGCCTGTAATCAGCATTCAGTTGCTTCAGTTGTGCGTGGAGTTCTTTGTTGTACTTTTCTGCCTTCCTGAGATCCTGTTTGACTGCATTGAACTCCTGGCGAACCTTGCTCAGCTGAACGTCACTCAATGCAGCCCGTCCCTGTTCCTGTGTCTGATAGTTGAAGGAGGATGACTCATTTTCCTTCACTTTACCTTGTAGTTGGAGGAATCTTCCCTTCAATTGTCGAAGATCGGATAGCAGGGATTCCTCGCGACCTGTAAGAGACAGCACTTGAAGCTTGAGATCTCCATTCTCTTTCGCCATTTGTTTCTTCTCTGACTCCAATGTATCCAATGAGGATTTGAGGCGTTCCAGTTCCCTGGACATAACATGCTCTCTGTCCAGAATCATGGTCAGACTCTCAGAATCATACCACCCTGTCTCCTGTTGCTGATGCCTGCTGCATATCGGGGTGGATTCCTGTGGGATTAAAGTCTGAGACAGTGCATTCCCTGAGACGATCCCTCCAGACGGATCCCTCCTTTGGTGACTGGTAGTCATCAAGGACTGGAGCTTCAGCTGAGTATTCTCGGCTTTGAGTGCATGATTGGCTGCTACTAAGGCTTGGAGCTGCTCTTCGATAGGTATCCCAGAAGACACATCTGAGAGTCTTGTTGGTACATTGCGTTCTCCTCCATCCTTCATCTCATACAAGGCCCGCGATCTCCTTTCGACTGCTTGGAGCATTTGGGACGTCGCTGATGAGTTAACAATGGGATAATTTACTATTTGCCCAAGACGGCTAGCATACAACAGTACTTTATCAACAGCCGAGCCTTCCACGGTTGGCTTCAATGTTACCAGAGCATTTGTGACACAATTTGCAGAGAGGTAATTTCCCATAATTAACTTAAGAGGTGTGTCCATAGGGTGAAAAAGGATGTCTCTAGGACTGTCATTGTTTCTGGACAACTGCAGGATATAGTGTCCAAGTGTTCGGACAGAGGACACGGATGCAGATGGCGAACGGGTTGTCTGCTGTCGTACAGAATGATCAGGCTCTGGGAGCTGTTCCACTCCTGGCAGGCAGACAATAGTGAACCAACTTCTAACGGGTCCAGCAAGACCGGGCTGCTTGCAATGAATGTCATAGACTATAACTAGAGTTGAAAGAGGATGGGTTTGGCCGATGTCTTGATGGCTGAGCGTTCTCCTAGACCACATCTGTTGAAAGTGTGCAACAGCCTCGCTAGGATTCCCCACTGTCTGTCCCGACAAGTCCTTGACGTCTGCTCCAGGAAAGCCAAATGCATTCAGTGACAACTGGTGAGAAGAGGTTAAATCCCTTACAGCTGTTCCTGCTACCTCAAAACCTCTTAAAGCAACACGAAATTCCGGATTGCCACGGATACTGCCGCTTTGCTGATCTTGGTTTGTGGGCTGCATTCTGGAAAACAAGGCCGTAGAGAGAGCAGAAAACAGCGATTCCGAGCCTTGATGACTGTTTCCCGCTAGGAAGTCGTTCTTTCCAGAACCAGTTTCTCCAAACAACAGCAAACACGAGTTGTATCCATCTAAGCAGCTGTTAACAAGGCGTTTCATATCTGTGTGACCGAGAACGTGCTGCGGACCGTCGTCTCCATAAAATACTTGGGAAAATTCACATGAATGCTGCCGAGTGTATACCGATCTTTGTCGTATTTGAAGACTACTAAAGACTTGTTCTCTTTGCTGTACTGCTCTCACTTTAGCAAACACTTTAACAGGTACTGCGTCCATTTTGGTCTCCGTTGCAAAACAAATGCTCGCGTTAGTTACCGTTGTCGATTAAAGATTTGGCGCCAAATTTGTGGACGGGCAAGATGGTGCAGCTGGTTCTGCGACTTTCTTCTGACCCTAAGGAGTGGAAAATTATCGAATTACAAGGACAACTTGAAACTAGAGATTCCGTGCCTCTTAATAGCATGCACATTGGTGAGGAAGCAAGTCTTCCACTGCCACTAGTACTAAGTAGAAGTTGGTACATTTAGCGTCTCTTTTCATCTTTCTCTTACAGGAGACTTGTATTTTGACTCGAAAGGAACAGCAAGCCTGATAGTCGGCCATCATTTACTTACAGGGAAGTTCGTTGAATTAGAAAAACCTTTTGCTGTTTTACAGAAAAAGAAAACAATTGTTCGAGATAATGTAAGTTGATTTCTAACAGTACTCCATTTGACTCATTCCACTTGTCAAGTTCGTACAATGCAAGGTGCGGTCATAGTGTCTACATATCATTTCCCGTGTCAAGGATAACTCGAGTGTGGATCCAATGGAGGTGGACTCAACAGCTCATGTTGACAGTGGAGCAATGTGTGGTTCTTGTGAATATGAGGTGGTTGCATTCATCAAGCAGAAGATAATCTTCAAAGATAGACCAAAACCAATAGTACAGAAATCAAGTGTACGAACATAGCATTGGAAATCAATTGACTCATTTTGAAAGTGTTTATAGCATAATGCAGTTGAACTCTAGTGGTTCGTCCATGCAGCCACAGTCAACCATCATTGTCGGGTCTACTATTAGTCTATAGCATATTGTGTACATACCCTGCATTCATGGTATAAGTGCTGTCATCAGTCATCATCCCTGTAACTCTTCTAGCGTAGATACTGTAGTCCTTAGATTTATGACCATGCTCAGGTTGTCTCCATCTCCCCACACATGACCACGTTCAGGTTGTCTCCATCTCCCCACACGTGACCACGTTCAGGTTGTCTCCATCTCCCCACATGTGACCACGTTCAGGTTGTCTCCATCTCCCCACATGTGACCACGTTCAGGTTGTCTCCATCTCCCCACATGTGTACATTAGAAATATTTCTACATCTGAAAAAGGTGCAAATTTAGTGCATACACAGTAATTCACACAAAAACTCAATATCCACGCTATCAACAGCTAGTGGCCACAAGTATTAATCACAATGATGCGCGCACTCACAGACAGACAATTATGGTTATAGTATGTGGAATATTGATGGTAACCGCACCACAACTAACGATACTTTGCTATTCAGTCTGTGACATACAGGTATACTTAACAGATTGCCCAGACTAATATGCACTACCTCTCAATCGTGATCCAAAACCTTCCAATTCTTCCTGCCAACTGTCACAAACAGCTTCAATGTCCTTTGTAGTTAGTGGTCCTTTCAACCAACCAAGCAGTTCCTGTTTAGCAATCAATCTTGATAATGCACAGTCAAGGCAGGTACCGTCAAATATGGTAGTTGGTTTTCACAGATCAACTACTGTACACTGTGTGAGTTAGCATGTGTGTGGTAATGTCCAGTTAGGGACGGATTCTGGGGTGCGGTATGATAACAGGGAGACTAGTAGGATGTTATGTATGGTTGATTTCATATGCATGTACTTGGCATACATTGGCATGGTACATTGTACACTAACACATCCAACTGTCACTGATAGTTTCACATCCAACTGTCACTGATAGTTTCACATACACTGAACACAGTACACTTGTCCATCACAGTTAGCACAAATCTCATATTAAGGTCACAATTTGAGGATACTCCTTGTGGAATATGAAGGCCAAATCCCTAATCCATTCCACTTGGTCGGCTAAAGGAAAGGACTGGGCATTGCGGACGAACAGACTGTCCTCTAAGGATGTTTGTGCGATAGTATTGAAGAGCTGCTGAGCCTTTGTGCTCTGGTTCTCCAGAATGCCTGCTATTTCTGTCAGAACAACTCTAAAGTTAGAGGATGTGAGGTAGAGTTTGTAAGTCCAAGTTGAAATAGGATGATTCTTCCTATTTTGCAACTGTCCATGCAGACTGCATAAAATGTATAACTACACATATACTACCATATTTAGATACTTGATTTGTGGAAAAAAATTACAGAGCAAAATTACCTGGCCCTCATATATATATGCAGTAGAAGGGGGTAGCTAGGACCTCCCTAGTCTGTGCTTTGATGGACTCTGCCAAATGTTTAGCATTTAAATTGGGCTAATTAGCACAAAGGACACTCCTGAGTGACACATATTCACATCAACATGTGGCAATCTCTTAGAAAGAAGCTAGGCAACAGAGGTACTGTACATAGCTGATTTGAAGTCAGTGCAAACATACCATCCCTCAACTGATCCAGCAGCACAGAAACAAGTTAGGTTAAATCATATCAAGAGACAAGCTGAGATATGACGAGTAACAAAACACACGGTCAAAAGGTGCTATATATAAATCTTTGTATAACCCTCTACTGTAGACTACACTAATGCATACATATTCCATATCCCACAAAATGGGAAATAGACTAACAAACACAGTTACAATAGATAATGCTGACGCTATATAGCTCACGTGTTCTCTTCGATGTCAACTAACACACTTTCCATCGACTCGCGTACTTTACTTGCCGTTCTCGAGGGGAGATCCGGGAAATCTTGGCACAAGCTGTCCTGGCGAGCTAACGCTCCGTCTATCGAGTCTTTCTGCTCCAATAAACTCTTTATAGATAACAGCTGTGAATATGTTTTTTCCTTGATTGTTTTCCACTTCAGTGTCTGACTTCGGGCGGACTGTAATAATCGATTGAATTTTGTTCTTTGCTTGGCAGCCATTTTATAGCCAAAAAGAGGGGCCGTCCCTTTACAATTTACTGTCGCATGATACCGTAGGCTAGGATTCCGGTTTTCAGACTCACCTCAATTCGATGTAAGTTTTAGCTGTGGTGATTATCGTCTCATATGTTGTAGACCCAGTTGTACTTGGTAGATTTGTACTGCATCTCCAACAGCTATAGATTTAGTGGTAGTGAAGCAACTGTACTGGTTTAAATTGTCCTTTTTGTTCATCTTGTAGATGACAGCAGGTTTATTTCAACTATTCCTAAGCTTGATGCCAAACATGCCATCAGTTTGTCGTGTGAAGGGGCACTCCTCAACTGAGATGATGCGGATTATGTCAGTGATACTGGTGGTTCTCATAGCAGCTCCCCTGTCACACTCTGACCCACTTCCCGATTGTGCATTGAACGTATCCATCAGTGTTGATGGTCATAATGGTCCCGCATGTCTTGATGGTACCATTTCTTGTCGGACACTGGACTATGCTTTCTCCAAATGTACCATCAAGAACTCTACCACTTTCACCATTGGTCCTGGAAGCTTCACACTCTCAACCAACCTTGGTAGCATTTACAACACGTCTTTTGCACACATAAATGACATGACCATAGTAGGTGCAGGTCCCTCTGAGAGTATCATCAACTGTAATTCTAGCATCACAGGGAACTCCAGAGGGTTTGGATTTGCATTTGTGAACATGACAAACGTGAAGATCTCCAACCTCTCATTTGTGAGATGTGGTGAAATGAGACCAAGTACCAGCATCGCAAAGCCATCAGACCCTTCATATGCTCAATTCTTTGTTGGTGTGTACATTTGGAGATGTACAAATGTTTCCATGGACCACATACACATTAACGATACAGAAGGTGTCGGTCTTGTCATGTATGAGACTGGAGGTAGAGTATCGGTCAGTCATTCTGTATTCTATAACAATGCTATCCCTCTATATGCTCGAAGTGATCCTCAACTTGCCAATGGTGGTGGAGGAGCCAATGTTGAATTCCCCTATTGCCCTCCTGGACATTTTGATTCATCTTGTGACCCAAAAATCTTAAGCATCAGTGAGTATCATTTTAATCATTGTGTATTTCTCAACAACACAGCTTATGGGTACTATCAGAAAGAAAGCTCAAAAATGTCTCAGACAGTCAATGAGCACCAATCATTTGGTAGAGGTGGTGGTCTAAGTATATTCTTCAGTGGTTTTACAGCTAATGTTTATGTAAATATAGAAAACTCCACCTTTGAAGGAAACGAGGCAGCTTATGGAGGTGGGCTGAATGTAGACTTTATAGATGGGCCACACAGCAGTGTAGTTACCATTTCCAACAATTCTTATTTTATACAAAACAGCTGCTCTCAGTTAAGTAAGTACTTGCTGTTTGGAGGTGGTGGTGGAGTGAGGGTTGCTGTGATAAGCTTAGATGGTTCTGTTGCAGCTTCAGATCAGCTTAATCTCTGCGATACCCATTTTGTACAAAATAAAGCATATCTTGGTGGTGGATTGTTGAGTAATTATGTCAGTGTGATTCAGCTGATTGATAGTACATGGGAAGGTAATACTGCTCATCTGGGATCAGCTGTTTGTCTACATACAGATGTACAACAGGTTGTAGGTGCTTTTATCCAAGGATGTTGTTTCAAGGATCAGTCCATTGAGTATGAACCTCAACTTAACACACACACTGAAGGCTATGGGACTGTTTATGTATTCAATGCAAACGTACTTTGGGTAGGGAAAAATCAGTTCTTAAACAATGTTGGTTCAGGACTTGTAGTGGTCGGGGGTGTAATGACTTTTGATGAGCACAGCACAATAGTATTTGACTCCAATGTTGCTGCTAATGGAGGAGGTATTGCAATATATGCCAATGGGATCCTGGAACCAGGTGCATATTCTTCTGTACATTTCATTAACAATTCTGCTACTGCTGGTGGTGGTATATATGTACAGTCTTCCGGTGGCTGGGAACAAGAGTGCTTCGTACAGTTGCAGTTAGATGTGTCTCCAAGCACTTGGTCTTACAACAATATCAACATCTATTTCTGTGATAACTCAGCTGTTGTTGGAGGTAGTGACATTTACTTGTCAACAGTTGTACCATGTTTATGGTATGATGACAATGAAAAGGACCTTTCTAATCCTCGATTTGTCTTCAAACCACCTTACTGGAGTGCCTTTGAGTACTGCAATAACAACCAGTCAGACAATTCCGTATCAACTGGAACTACAAGATTTGTTCCACCTGGGAATCAAACCCAAGTGGATATCATTGCCATTCCTGGACAATTCTATAACCTCCTCAACTATTTCACTCCTGAAGATGACATGGATGTAAATGTTAGTAGTGCTTTTTCCGTCAGACCCTCTATAAACAATGCCAATGCTTCTGTCATGGTTTTACCAGGAAGTACCTACACTTCAGGACCTGTTCGCTTCTCAAAGAAGTCTGGGAGTGCATCCTCCAAGGATGTCATGGAAGTACGCACCTTGACAGAACCCATTGTTATAATCAGGGTCAATGTATCACTGTTGGAGTGTCCACCTGGGTCACATTTCTCTGGCAACAGTGAGTGCGTGTGTTCAAATGCAGTTGAGAAGGGTTACTTGCCAGGTCTGAATTGCAGCGGAGGTGGAGATGTCAACATCACTGTTGCTCTTAGACCAGATTACTGGTTTGGATATATCAACTATCCAAAAGACAGTCACCATCCTGCATCAGGGCCATGTCCATCCAAGTACTGCAATGGCTTAAGTAGCATCATTATCAGTGAGCTGTATGTTCACAGCAAATCCTTCTGTCCTCATGGTAGCAGTGGTGTCCTTTGTGGTGACTGCTCATGTGGAGTACATGTGTTGTCGGAGACCTTGTATTGTTGCAGTCAAACCGAATGTGGGTCGTTGTCTACAGTAGGTGCGTGGTTCTTGTGGGTGAGTATTGAACTGGGATTCACAACTCTGATTGTGGGCTTCATACTCATCTTTGATGTGAGAATACTCAGTGGAGAGCTGTGTTCTTTTGTGTTCTTCTGTCAGATCCTCCACTCACTCAATTTGCTGTACTGCACAGATTGTTATCGCTGGCCGGATGTCCTCAGTGTGTTCAAAACACTGTATGGTTTGTGGAACCTACGATTTTTCTCTGGTTTACCAATAAACATATGCATCAAGGATTGGAATGCTATTGAACTACTTGCCTTGGAGTACATATTTGCATTTTACCCTTTCTTGCTGATCTTGTTAATCGGGCTGGTGTTCTACTTCCAGGAGCAAGGCTGGTGCTGTTCATGTGGTCACAGGTTGTTCATTTCGGCAAACCGAGGACTGTACAAGTTTCGTAGATTCCTTGCTTCCAGGACTTCACTCATTCACGGCATAGCCACCTGTTTAGTGCTGACATACGGCAAACTTGCCTACATTTCACTGTCCATCTTAACCCCTATTACACTTTCTGTGCCAGTTAGTTCCAACCATACAACAACTCCTTTGCTTTCTCTGTATCGAGCCTACTATCACGGTGATTGGGTGTACTTTGGAGGTCAGTACCACGTGTACTTTGGGTTACTAGCGATAGCTGTGGTAATTGTATTCATTATTCTTCCTCCACTCTTCCTCATGAGCTATCCTGTTCTGCCGAGGGTGGTGAGTAAATGTAGCAATAAAGTTGGTACTCGTTTGCACAACCTGTATCGAAGAAGAACGGTGTTCTATCTCTTGGATATATTCCAAGCGCACTATCATAAGGAGTTTCTGTTTTTTGCCGGTGTGTGGTTTGTGTATCGTCTTGTGCTGTACATCAATGATGCATTCAATCCAGATGTTTCCTTAACACTTGCCATTCAAGTTCTTTGTGGTGCTGTCTTTCTTCTGTTCCACTCCATTCTTCAACCTTACAAGAGAAGGCTTTACAACATCATTGACAGCCTCTTCTTTGTCAACATCATAGCCATCAGCACAGTACTCTGGTACAGCCAAAGTACCGTCATACCCAAAGACATTCTTGAAGCGATTCTCTACAGCTTGCTGTCCTTGCCTTATCTGTACTTCTTGGTATTCATTGGTTACAAGGTTGTTCGACAGGTGTTCACCTGGTGTGGGGTGTGTAGAGGAGGAGATGGAGAACAAGCAAGGCTGAACAGGGGAGAAGGAAACCGGGAAGACTATGAATCTCTTCAGGGTAGTCATGGTGATGGTGAAAATGAGTGGGTACGTGAGGAGTTGATCTATGATGATTATGATGATGAGATTGAAAGTCAGATGGAAACTAGTGGACAGAAAACTGGCTCCCTCGATGTGAGAGATGAGAAGGTTATTGAAATGTCTCTTACGGCTAAATCCACAAACTAGCTGTTGTAGCCTGGACATGACACTAGTATTCAACCTGTGAGCATGCAGCACTTGTAAGTAGTCTGTGCATGTAACATTTATAGTATTGTAACAGCTTAATTAGTTAATACTCAGATTATTTAGATGTATACTAGACTATTACTAGTACTTTTCTAAATATTGCAATTATAATAGTTTGTTTTGTTATATTCTTCCGTACTGTGTATTTCATTGATACTCAGCGTTCTAGTTATATGTACTTTCGCAATATGTGAACATGGGATAAAACTACATTATAATACAGTCGAACTTGGTTAGTAAGTACCTCGAAAGGCACACTGAGTCTGTACTGCTTATCAGATCTAGAGGTACTTACTAAGCAAATTGAACTGTGCGTACACTGTAATATTTTTATAATGGGCCGCTCATATTATAGGGGAATCCCCTTGTGTATTGTACATGGCGTTTGTGGTCGATTTTGGGTCTCAAAATGTTCGAGTTGGTTATGTCGACGAAGATGGCGATCACGTAAACAGTTCATTTCCTAGTGCTTTAGGTTCCTCGAGGGACGGCGGCGTGAAGTTCCTCGGAGAGACGCTTTTGAAGGAAGTCAAGAGGCAAGAATCCTTGAACATTTCCTATCCTGTCCAGTTCGGCTTTATCACGAATTGGGGTAGCTACGAGGAGGTACGCATGTCTGTAGGGAAGGTTTAGTCTGTTGTATTTTCCCTCGCTTATGTGGTACTGGACGTTTCACCCAACACTTTAATATGATTGTATGTATAAAGAGTGTTTAGTACCAGCATAGATAATACAATGGTACCAGTGCCCGTATTGTTTACAGCCTTAAGTTTAGGAAGCTGTTTTTGCAAGTAAAATAGCCTTGACCATCATGCATATCGTCTATCTAGCCATTTGCTTCAACTCTCAAAGTATATACAGTCTGCACGTAGTCACACTGAGTACACATTTGAAAAGCTACAGTTGTTGTGGAAAGTGCCAGTTGCTATAATAGTGATAGGCACTGGCTGGTCTTCTATTCAAAGTGCTGAACCTCTCTCTCCTCCTCTACTACCTCGGTGTACAGGTTCTTCGATATGGGTATGATTTGATGAGGATGAGACCAGAAGATCAAGGATTGATGATCTGTGAAGACGTCCCTGCAGTGAAGGCAAGTAGAGAGAAGCTGAGTGAAATTGCATTTGAATCTCTCTGTGTTCCCTCCATCTACCTCAGCAAGCAGCCTGTCCTGCAGTTGTACAGTACAGGTCACACTAGTGGTGTGGTGTGTAGCTCCGGGTATACCATGTCACATGTGGTCCCAATACACGAGGGATACATGCTGGATCACGCTGCAGTAACCAAGTGTGTCGGAGGTATGGACGTGTCACGCTACCTCCTTCAAAATCTACAGCGTGGAGGACATTGTGATGCAGCTAAGAACTGGTCTTTGGACAACTTCCTTCACTGCAGCTTTGTAGATGAGATCAAGCATAAGTACTGCTTCGTCCCCACAGAACTGAATGGAGAGTACACATCCACAAACAATGTACGGTCACACACTCTCCCCGATGGCAGTGAGCTGAAGTTAGACCCAGAGGTCTGTGCTGTTGGAGAACTTCTGTTTCAACCGTTTGAAGATTCCCGAGAACCCACCGAAGCCTTCCATAATGGGCTGGACCTAGCAGTGAACACGCACAAAGCTGTCACGCGATGCAACTTTCTCAGACAAAGAGATCGAAAGGAGATGTTTGACAACATTGTATTAGCCAGAGGTAACACACTGTTTCCTGGAGTGAAAGAGAGATTTGTCAAAGAACTCCAAAGTCTAGTTCCTCAGATGTTCAGTACTTCTGTGACAGTAACGGCAGCTCACGGAGGGCAGATGAGTGCATGGAATGGAGGTGCCTTCCTAGCTTCTCTGTCGACGTTTGAAGGTCTGTCGCTGCTGAGAAAGGAATATGAAGAACAGGGCTCCCAAATCGTGCACAAGAAATTCCCATAATTCTCCTCTCAACAATCATTGACACTGAAATTCTTGTGATATTTATCACGACTACCGACTACTGAGTTGTTTTGTATATTTTATAATTGTTGCATCAATAAATGTTGTTTGTGTGTAACAATTAATTTTTGTTGTATGTATAATATTATATTGTGTGTCCCATGTTGTCAATAATTTATATACTATACTCTTGTACCGGCCACGCCCTCAGGGAGGGGCAAACTACAATATAGCACTGACTATCTATAATGTATGTACAGTCAGACCTCTACAACATCACCCTTGGTAGTGCTCCCATACACTAGTATACAGTCAGACCTCTTGACAATATCACCCTTGGTAGTGCTCCCATACACAAGTATACAGTCAGACCTCTTCACAACACCGCCCTTGGTAGTGCTCCCATACACTAGTATACAGTCAGACCTCTTCACAACACCACCCTTGGTTCCTCACTATCCCTGCGGTTGTGACCAATACAAGTCCTGCGTATGTGAATATGTACATGAGTGTCCACAAGACATGTTATGAAGAGATTGTCCTTGTAAAAGTATTGTTATAAAAGGTCTGACTGTACACATAGTTTTCTGCAAATAACATGTAACTGTACATACATACATACATGGAAATTATATTATACCAGTCAACACATATAACTGTACAAAAGTATCAGTGAAATTACACATAATGTCAAAATCATGCAGACAACATAACATACGTAGGTTGGTATGTGCTGTGTACACTTGCATGCTAAACACTACATGACATACGTAGGAAGATGGATGCACCTCTGATATAACACTGCTGTAAAATGATCATATGACTGTAATACTAGTACCTGATGACATCAACACACTTTGTAGGGATAATCCTGGGATATACAGGGAAGGAGTGATATACAAGCACAAGACTGAGCACTGTACATCCAAACCACTAGTGACTACAAAAATAAGAGTTACAAGGATAAGAAACAATGTGGTTTCTAAAAATGTCTTCTATCGTCCATATTACGTACATAAATGCACACAGTAGGTGGTGTGTGGCTGTTGCTACTCCTGGTAGTGTGTGACTGCGTACCAGAACAGAGTGATGGAGAATAAGGCAAACACAGCTATGCTTAGGAACTCTGACATGTTGAGGTTCATCCATGCTGGTGGGTGCGGTCCCTCCACTGTTGAACTGGTGTCTGTCTGCTCGGTATCGCCTCCCGTAGTTGTCTCCTCCAAATCCTCGTCATTCTGTCTCCAAAGGGGCCTGCGAGTGAGAGAGGTAGATGCCACATCCTGGACTTCGCTCAGGTCCATCTCCCTGGGCACTGTCTGTGGGTAGGGTGTGCTCTGAGCCTGGGGGATCCCATTCCCAGTTTCAAATGCTATTTTCCTCTTGGCAGATTCCACACTGGAAACTATCACTTCACTTTCAGTTTCTTCAACCGTGTTTTGAACAACCTGAGAGGGTTCTCTGCTCTGAGGGACACCACTGTCTGTTCTCACCTCACCTCCAATGCCGATATTGTCAACAGTCGAGGACACCGTCTGGCCTCTATGGGTAGCCTTGGACCTTCTTGTTCCAGTGCGTTTCTATAGCAACAAGACACAAGATGAGTGACATATTTACGTAGGTCAGGTTGCTATCTAGCAGTCAAGCATTGCTACGTATGTGAAATCCACATGGGTTGATTGTAGGTGAGTTCATACTGGATTCTAGGGTGCAGTGTGATAACAGGGAGACCAGTAGGATGTTATGTGGGATTGATTGTAGGTGAGTTCATACCGAGGATCCCACAGGATCGATTGAATGAATATTACAATAAGTGCACAAACACTATTAGATCATGTACAACCAGGTAGTTGTTTGAGATGAGTGCATTAGATGCTGGTATCAAGTGCTGTTGGATGTGGCAATCACCGTATGGGAAATATGCAGATTTGATTATAAACCACAACTCACCACTGCTCATAGCAGTATAAACAAACTGTGAATAGCACATTGAAACACACCCAACTGTACACAGCCACCCCTACACACGTACACACACACACACACACACACACACACATATACACACACACACACACACTAGGATTATATTCAGTATTACGAACGTCTGTGCTTTGATGGACTCTGCCAAATGTTTAGCATTTAAATTGGGCTAATTAGCACAAAGGACACTCCTGAGTGACACATATTCACATCAACATGTGGCAATCTCTTAGAAAGATGCTAGGCAACAGAGGTACTGTACATAGCTGATTTAAGTTAGTGTAAACATGCCATCCCTCAACTGATCCAGCAGCACAGAAATATGTTAGGTTAAATCTTATTAAGAGACAAGCTGAGATATGACGAGCAACAAAACACACGGGCATTGGCCTTAAATATTAAAGAGGGGTTGTTATATATAAATCTTTGTATAACCCGCTACTGCAGACCACACCAATGCACACATATTCCATATCCCACAAAATGGGAAATAGACTACCAAACACAGTTACAATAGATAATGCTGACGCTATATAGCTCACGTGTTCTCTTCGATGTCAACTAACACACTTTCCATCGACTCGCGTACTTTACTTGCCGGGAAATCTTGGCACAAGCTGTCCTGACGAGCTAACGCTCCGTCTATCGAGTCTTTCTGCTCCAATAAACTCTTTATAGATAACAGCTGTGAATATGTTTTTTCCTTGATTGTCTTCCACTTCAGTATCTGACTTCGGGTGGACTGTAATAATCGATCGAATTTTGTTCTTTGCTTGGCAGCCATTTTAGTGCCAGAGGGAGGGGCGTTCCTTTACTTTTCCTGTCGCATGACACCGTAGGCTACAAGCTGCGAGATTTTAACAGGATTCCAGTTTTCGGACTCACCTCAGTTGTCGTCTAGGGTTAGGGTTAGGTTAGTTGTTGTCAATGTAAGTTTAGCTGTGGTGATTATCGTCTCATATGTTATAGACCCAGTTGTACTTGGTAGATTTGTACTGCATCTCCAGCAGTAGCAGCTATAGCAAAGCAACTGTACTGGTTTAAATTTTCTTCTTTGTTCATCTTGTAGATGACAGCAGGTTTCTTTCAACTATTCCTAAGCTTGATGCCAAACATGCCATCAGTGTGTTGTGTGAAGTGGCACTCCTCAACTGAGATGATGCGGATTATGTCAGTGGTACTGGTGGTTCTCATAGCAGCTCCCCTGTCACACTCTGACCAACTTCCTGATTGTGCATTGAATGTATCCATCAGTGTTGATGGTCATAATGGTCCCGAATGTCTCGATGGTACCATTTCTTGTCGGACGCTGGACTATGCTTTCTCCAATTGTACCATCGAGAACTCCACCACTTTCACCATTGGTCCTGGAAGCTTCACACTCTCAACCAACCTTGGTAGCATTTACAACACGTCTTTTGCACACATAAATGACATGACCATAGCAGGTGCAGGTCCCTCTGAGAGTATCATCAACTGTAATTCTAGCATCACAGGAAACTCCAGAGGGTTTGGATTTGCATTTGTGAACATGACAAACGTGAAGATCTCCAACCTCTCATTTGTGAGATGTGGTGAAATGAGACCAAGTACCAGCATTGCAAAGCCGTCAGACACTTCATATGCTCAATTCTTTGTTGGTGTGTACATTTGGAGATGTACAAATGTTTCCATGGACCACATACACATTAACGATACAGAAGGTGTTGGTCTTGTCATGTACGAGACTGGAGGTAGAGTATCGGTCAGTCATTCTGTGTTCTATAACAATGCTATCCCTCTATATGCTCGAAGTGATCCTCAAATTGCCAATGGTGGTGGAGGAGTCAATGTTGAATTCCCCTATTGCCCTCCTGGACATTTTGACTCATCTTGTAACCAAACAATCATAAGCAACAGTGAGTATCATTTCAATCATTGTGTGTTTCTCAACAACACAGCTATTGGGTACTATCAGAAAGAAAGCTCAAAAATATCTCAGACATACCCTTATGCATTCTATGAGCACCAATCATTTGGTAGAGGTGGTGGTCTAAGTATATTCTTCAGTGGTTATACAGCTAATGTTGATGTAAATATCGAAAACTCCACCTTTGAAGGAAACGAGGCAGCTTATGGAGGTGGGCTGAATGTAGACTTTACAGATGAGACAGACAGCAATGCAGTTATCATTAACAAAAATTCTTATTTTATACAAAACAGCTGCTCTCAGTTAAGTAAGGACTTGCTATTTGGAGGTGGTGGTGGAGCGAGGGTTGCTGTAACAAGCTCAGATGCTGTGGGTCAGCTTAATCTCAACGATACCCATTTTGTACAAAATAAAGCATATCTTGGTGGTGGATTATTGACTATTTACAATCAATTATCTAATGACAATGTGCTTATGCTGATTGATAGTACATGGGAAGGTAATACTGCTCATCTGGGATCAGCTGTTTGTCTACATACAGGTGTACAACAGACTTTAGGTGTTCTTATCCAAGGATGTTGTTTCAAGGATCAATCCATTGAGTATGAACCTCAACTTAACACACACACCGAAGGCTATGGGACTGTTTATGTATTCAATGCAAATGTACTTTGGGTAGGGAAAAATCAGTTCTTAAACAATGTTGGTTCAGGGCTTGTAGTGGTCGGGGGTACAATATTTTTTTATGAACTAAGCACTATAGTATTCGACTCCAATGTTGCTGCTAATGGAGGAGGTATTGCCATATATGCCAATGGAATCCTGGTACTGATTTCTAATTCTTCTGTACATTTCATTAACAATTCTGCTACTGCTGGTGGTGGTATATATGTACAGTCTTCCGTTGGCTGGGAACAAGAGTGCTTCATACAGTTGCAGTCTGCAGATGTGTCTCCAAGCACTTGGTCTGACAGCAATATCACCATCTATTTCTGTGACAACTCAGCTGTGGTTGGAGGTAGTGACATTTACTTACCATCAGTTGTACCATGTTTATGGTATGATGACAATGAAACGAACCTTTCTAATCCTCGATTTGTCTTCAAACCACCTTATTGGAGTGCCTTTGAGTACTGCAATAACAACCAGTCAAACAATTCCATATCAACTGGAACTACAAGATTTGTTCCACCTGGGAATCAAACCCAAGTGGATATCAGTGCCATTCCTGGACAATTCTATAACCTCCTCAGCTATTTCACTCCTGTAGATGACATGGATGTAAATGTTAGTAGTGCTTTTTCCGTCAGACCTCCTATAAACAATGCCAATGCTTCTGTCATGGTTTTACCAGGAAGTACCTACACTTCAGGACCTGTTCGCTTCTCAAAGAAGTCTGGGAGTACATCCTCCAAGGATGTCATGGAAGTACGCACCTTGACAGAACCCATTGTTATAATCAGGGTCAATGTATCACTGTTGGAGTGTCCACCTGGGTCACATTTCTCTGGCAACAGCGAGTGCATGTGCTCAAGCACAGGTCAGAAGGGTTACTTGCCAGGTCTGAATTGCAGCGGAGGTGGAGATGTTAACATCACTGTTACTCTTAGACCAGATTACTGGTTTGGATATATCAACTATCCAAATGACAGTCAACATCCTGCATCAGGGCCATGTCCATCCAAGTACTGCAGTGGCTTAAATAGCATCAATATCAGTGATCTGTATGTTCACAGCAAATCCTTCTGTCCTCCTGGTAGCAGTGGTGTCCTTTGTGGTAATTGCTCATGTGGAGTACATGTGTTGTCGGAGACCTTGTATTGTTGCAGTCAAACCGAATGTGGGTCGTTGTCTACAGTAGATGCGTGGTTCTTGTGGGTGAGTATTGAACTGGGATTCACAACTCTGATTGTGACCTTGATACTCATCTTTGATGTGAAAATACTCAGTGGAGAGCTCTGTTCTTTTGTGTTCTTCTGTCAGATCCTCCACTCCCTCAATTTGCTGTACTGCACAGATTGTTATCACTGGCCGGATGTTCTCAGTGTGTTTAAAACACTGTATGGTTTGTGGAACCTACGATTTTTCTCGGGTTTACCAGTAAACATATGCATCAAGGATTGGAATGCTATTGAACTGCTTGCCTTGGAGTACATATTTGCATTTTACCCTTTCTTGCTGATCTTGTTAATCGGGCTGGTGTTCTACTTCCAGGAGCAAGCAAGCAAACCGAGGACTGTATAAGTTTCGTAGATTCCTTGCTTCCAGGACTTCGCTGATTCATGGCATAGCCACCTGTTTAGTGCTGACATATGGGAAACTTGCCTACATTTCACTGTCCATCTTAACCCCGATTACACTATCTGTGCCAGTTAGTTCCAACCATACAACAACTCCTTTGCTTTCACTGCATCGAGCCTACTATCACGGTGATTGGGTGTACTTTGGAGGTCAGTACCACATGTACTTTGGGTTACTAGCGATAGCTGTGGTAATTGTATTCATTATTCTTCCTCCACTCTTCCTCATGAGCTATCCTGCTCTGCCGAGGGTGGTGAGTAAATGTAGCAATAAAGTTGGTACTCGTTTGCACAACCTGTATCGAAGAAGAACGGTGTTCTATCTCTTGGATATATTCCAAGCGCACTATCATAAGGAGCTTCTGTTCTTTGCCGGTGTGTGGTTTGTGTATCGTCTTGTGCTGTACATCAATGATGCATTCAATGAAGATGTTTCCTTAACACTTGCCATTCAAGTTTTTTGTGGTGTTGTCTTTCTTCTGTTCCACTCCATTCTTCAACCTTACAAGAGGAGGCTTTACAACATCATTGACAGCCTCTTCTTTGTCAACATCATAGCCATCAGCACAGTACTCTTGTACAGCCAATTTGAAAGTACTGTCATACCCAAAGACATTCTTGAAGCAATTCTCTACAGCTTGCTGTCCTTGCCTTATCTGTACTTCTTGGTATTCATTGGTTACAAGGTTGTTCGACAGGTGTTCACCTGGTGCGGGGTGTGTAGAGGAGGAGATGGAGAACAAGCAAGGCTGAACAGGGGAGAAGGAAATCGGGAAGACTATGAATCTATTCAGGGTAGTCATGGTGATGGTGAAAATGAGTGGGTACGTGAGGAATTGATCTATGATGATTATGATGATGAGATTGAAAGTCAGATGGAAACAAGTGGACAGAAAACTGGCTCCCTTGATGTGAGAGATGAAAAGGTTATTGAAATGTCCCTTACGGCTAAATCCACAAACTAGCTGTTGTAGCCTGGACACGATACTTGTATTCAACCTATGAGTATGCAGCACTTGTAAGTAGTCTGTGCATGTATTGTAACAGCTTAATTAGTTAATGCTCATATTATTTAGATGTGTACTAGTACTTTTCTAAGTAATGAAATTATAATAGCTTGTTTTGCTACATTCTTCCGTACTGTATATTGCATTGTTACTCAGCGGTCTATATGTACTTTCGCAGTACGTGAACATGGGGTCAAACTTGGTTAGTAAGTACCTTGAAAGGCACACTGAATCTTTACTGCTTATCAGATCTAAGGGTACTTACTAAGCAAATTTAACTGTGCGTACACTGTAATATTTTTAGAATGGACCGCTCATAGCATAGGGGAATCCCCTTGTGTATTGTACATGGCGTTTGTGGTCGATTTTGGGTCTCAAAATGTTCGAGTTGGTTATGTTGACGAAGATGGCGAACACGTAAACAGTTCATTTCCTAGTGCTTTAGGCTCCTCGAGGGACGGCGGCGTGAAGTTCCTCGGAGAGACGCTTTTGAAGGAAATCAAGAGACAAGAATCCTTGAACATTTCCTATCCTGTCCAGTTCGGCTTCATCACGAATTGGGATAGCTACGAGGAGGTACGCATGTCTGTAGGGAAGGTTTAGTTTGTTGTATTTTCCCTCGCTTATGTGGTACTGGACGTTCCACCTAACACTCTAATATGGTTGTTAGTATAATATCTGTTAGTATAAAGAGTGTTTAGTACCAGTGCCTGTATTGTTCACAGCCTTTAGGAGGCTGTTTTTGCGAGTAAAATAGCCTTGACCATCATGCATATCGTCTATCTAGCCATTTGCTTCAACTCTCAAAGTATATACAGTCTGTACATAGTCACACTGAGTACACATTTGAAAAGCTACGGTTGTTGTGGAAAGTGCTAGTTGCTATAATAGTGATAGGCACTGGCTGGTCTTCTAATCAAAGTGCTGAACGTCTCTCTCCTCCTCTACTACCTCGGTGTACAGGTTCTTCGATATGGGTATGATTTGATGAGAATGAGACCAGAAGATCAAGGATTGATGATCTGTGAAGACATCCCTGCAGTGAAGGCAAGTAGAGAGAAGCTGAGTGAAATTGCATTTGAATCTCTCTGTGTTCCCTCCATCTACCTCAGCAAGCAGCCTGTCCTGCAGTTGTACAGTACAGGTCGCACTAGTGGTGTGGTGTGTAGCTCCGGGTATACCATGTCACATGTGGTCCCAATACACGAGGGATACATGCTGGATCACGCTGCAGTAACCAAGTGTGTCGGAGGTATGGACGTGTCACGCTACCTCCTTCAAAATCTACAGCGTGGAGGACATTGTGATGCAGCTAAGAACTGGTCTTTGGACAACTTCCTTCACTGCAGCTTTGTAGATGAGATCAAGCATAAGTACTGCTTCGTCCCCACAGAACTGAATGGAGAGTACACATCCACAAACAATGTACAGTCACACACTCTCCCAGATGGCAGTGAGCTGAAGTTAGACCCAGAGATCTGTGCTGTTGGAGAACTTCTGTTTCAACCGTTTGAAGATTCCCGCGAACCCACTGATGTCTTCCATAATGGGCTGGACCTAGCAGTGAACACGCACAAAGCTGTCACGCGATGCAACTTTCTCAGACAAAGAGATCGAAAGGAGATGTTTGACAACATTGTATTAGCCAGAGGTAACACACTGTTTCCTGGAGTGAAAGAGAGATTTGTCAAAGAACTCCAAAGTCTAGTTCCTCAGATGTTCAGTTCTTCTGTGACAGTAACGGCAGCTCACGGAGGGCAGATGAGTGCATGGAATGGAGGTGCCTTCCTAGCCTCTCTGTCGACGTTTGAAGGTCTGTCGCTGCTGAGAAAGGAATATGAAGAACAGGGCTCCCAAATCGTGCACAAGAAATTCCCATAATACTCCTCTCAACAATCAATGACACTGAAATTCTTGTGATATTTATCATGATTACTGACTACTGAGTTGTTTTGTATATTTTATAATTGTTGCATCAATAAATGTTGTTTGTGTGTAACAATTAATTTTTGTTGTATGTATAATATTATATTGTGTGTCCCATGTTGTCAATAATTTATATACTATACTCTTGTACCGGCCACGCCCTCAGGGAGGGGCAAACTACAATATAGCACTGACTATCTATAATGTATGTACAGTCAGACCTCTTTACAACATCACCCTTGGTAGTGCTCCCATACACTAGTATACAGTCAGACCTCTACAACATCACCCTTGGTAGTGCTCCCATACACTAGTATACAGTCAGACCTCTACAACATCACCCTTGGTAGTGCTCCCATACACTAGTATACAGTCAGACCTCTTCACAACACCACCCTTGGTAGTGCTCCCATACACTAGTATACAGTCAGACCTCTTCACAACACCGCCCTTGGTAGTGCTCCCATACACTAGTATACAGTCAGACCTCTTCACAACACCACCCTTGGTTCCTCACTATCCCTGCGGTTGTGACCAATACAAGTCCTACGTATGTGAATATGTACATGAGTGTCCACAAGACATGTTATGAAGAGACTGTCCTTGTAAAAGTATTGTTATAAAAGGTCTGACTGTACACATAGTTTTCTGCAAATAACATGTAACTGTACATATGTACATACATGGAAATTATATTATACCAGTCAACACATACAACTGTACAAAAGTATCAGTGAAATTACACATAATGTCAAAATCATGCAGACAACATAACATACGTAGGTTGGTATGTGCTATGTACACTTGCATGCTAAACACTACACAACATAGGAAGATGGATGCACCTCTGTTATAACACTGCTGTGAAATGATCATATGACTGTAATACTAGTACCTGCTGACACCAACACACTTTGTAGGGATAATACCGGGATGTACAGGGAAGGAGTGATATACGAGCACAAGACTGAGCACTGTACATCCAAACCACTAGTGACTACAAAAATAAGAGTTACAAGGATAAGAAACAATGTGGTTTCTAAAAATGTCTTCTATCGTCCATATTACGTACATGAATGCACACAGTAGGTGGTGTGTGGCTGTGCTACTCCTGGTAGTGTGTGACTGCGTACCAGAACAGAGTGATGGAGAATAAGGCAAACACAGCTATGCTTAGGAACTCGGACATGTTGAGGTTCATCCATGCTGGTGGGTGCTGTCCCTCCACTGTTGAACTGGTGTCTGTCTGCTCGGTATCGCCTCCCGTAGTTGTTTCCTCCAAATCCTCGTCATTCTGTCTCCAAAGAGGTCTGCGAGTGAGAGAGGTAGATGCCACATCCTGGACTTCGCTCAGGTCCATCTCCCTGGGCACTGTCTGTGGGTAGGGTGTGCTCTGAGCCTGGGGGATCCCATTCCCAGTTTCAAATGCTATTTTCCTCTTGGCAGATTCCACACTGGAAACTATCACTTCACTTTCAGTTTCTTCAACCGTGTTTTGAACAACCTGAGAGGGTTCTCTGCTCTGAGGGATGCCACTGTCTGTTCTCACCTCACCTCCAATGCCAACATTGTCAACAGTCGAGGACACCGCCTTGCCTCTATGGGTAGCCTTGGACCTTCTTGTTCCAGTGCGTTTCTATAGCAACAAGACACAAGATGAGTGACATATTTACGTAGGTCAGGTTGCTATCTAGCAGTCAAGCATTGCTACGTATGTGAAATCCACATGGGTTAATTGTAGGTGAGTTCATACTGGATTCTAGGGTGCAGTATGATAACAGGGAGACCAGTAGGATGTTATGTGTGGTTGATTGTAGGTGAGTTCATACCGAGGATCCCACAGGATCGATTGAATGGATATTACAATAAGTGCACAAACACTATTATATCATGTACCACCAGGTATTTGTTTGAGGTGAGGGCATTAGATGCTGGTATCAAGTGCTGTTGGATGTGGCAATCACCATATGGGGAATATGCAGATTTGATTATAAACCACAACTCACCACTGCTCATAGCAGTATAAACAAACTGTGAATAGCACATTGAAACACACTTGACTGTACACAGCCACCCCTACACACATACACACGTGTACACACACACACACACACACACACACACACACACACACACACACACCTACACACGTACACCACACACACACACACACACACACACACACACACACACACACACACACACACAATAGGATAATATTCATTTCAATATTCAGTATTACGGATGAATTTTTCCTACATGACCCCAATGTACTGCATACCACTCCATACCACACATCTCATCATTGTTTCCCACTATCAAACCAGCTCTGTAGAAAGGAGACTTGACCTCTGTGTGGATGGCATCACAGAGGTACACACTACCTGGGAACGGATCTATGGTTCCACCCCATTGCTCCGTGGTATCAGGAGCTGACATTCCCAACCACATGGAGATGGCGGGAACTGGTGGAAACCAGGAATATCGGCGGGGACACTGTCCACTCGGATCCACATTTCGCATGCACATGCACGATCGAAGAGATGACATTCCTTATTCGCGATGGCCTTTGTCGTTCACTGAGACTTTCCTCACAACTCAGTGATTCGGTTGTGCAATAGGTTACAGCAGCGCCGACCGAGTTGAAATACCCTAGAGTTAAGCTTTCCTTCCCTTTCGTAAGCTTTCGTGTGCACCAAATATCAATGTGTTGTTAAATTAATACGTAACCAAGATGAACGACAACTAACCGTGTGTTCTTGAGGCATTTCAGTGAATTCCTTCCGCGATCCGTCGTTCACGCCTAACTTTCTGCCTGTTGATTGTGCACAATGCGAACAATTTATGTTATTCATATTCCGTATATACTGTCATAATTAATACGAATTTGCTAATTTATACTATTTATGTTGTAATTCAATATGTATATATTCAATATAAATTCTTGGAATACGTTGCAATCACGTTTTAGCTTGCGTTTGAGCGCGTTTTGATGTTATGGACAGTTTCGCCAAAAGTAGTTACTTGCAGGGCACGTCCGAGGAAGAGGAGGGAGGTCTCGTCAAAAAGAAGACGACCACGGAACATGAGTTCAAGAAGCCAAGTGTCTCTCTTCTGGGTCTGGACGTTTTAGCTAGAAAAAAGAAGCTAGAAGCAGAGAAACTAAAAGGAGAACAAAAATCACAAAACTCTGTTAACAGAACGAAAGAGAGGGATAGTAATGAAGTTAGCTATTCCGAGGATAGGATTAGTTTTGGTTCGTCTGGTCCGGGAAGATCTAAGGACCGTCATTACAGGTCCAGTTTGGAAGAGACCCCTTCACACACAGGCGGGGTCAGCAGCGAGGCCAGGAAGAAGATGGAGGAGTCCAGACAAAGGACACATCACCATCATGGTTTGCATGCGTCTTCTAAAGATGATGATAGAAAGAGACGTTATGACAGGAGAGACAGGGATGGTGATGGCTATCATGATAGGAAGAAATCTAAGTTTGGGTATGATAGAGGAAGGAGGGATGATGATCGTGATCACGAGAGGCGGAGTCAAAGGATGAGGAGTGATCGGTCGATTCGTGATGAACGTAATATGTGGGCGGAGACCCCAGATAGGAAACCCGAAGGTGAGTGGTATGTGGGTGGAGTCATGATGAGTGTGGTGCATGTACGCATCTATGCATGCATTCGTACTGTTGTGGAGTAAATGTTGCTGAGAAGGTCACTTTTTGGCAGAAGAAAATTATTAAAAATGACCCCTGATGAAAAAATTGATAACAATTCAAAATTTTTCTTAACAGTACCCATGTATTTGTGCATTAATGTGTGTGTGTGCATGTTTGTATGTATACAGTGAAAACTCCTTGATTTACCACACTTCGTTTTCAAAAAAATATGGTGGATCGGTGAGTTTGGCAGATTAACTGGACATTCATCAGTACCTGTACATTGTATTGGTACTGATGTACTGTGGTGGATTGAAAGGTTTGACAGATTTAGCATCGGCGGATTAACAAGAGTTCACCATACATATCTATTTGTACATGTGTGCATATTTTGATTGTACATATATGTATGTATATGCACATTTATTTATGCATGTATAAGTGTATGTTGTTGGTAAAATCCTTTCAGATTAAGGAACGTTTCTGAATGCTTTTCTTCTCTTCTAAATTCTTTTCCCAACAACAGTTGAAAACTCCGCTGTCCGAAATCCCTATTCTATTGTATAAGTGTGTGTATGTATGTTCATACACATGTGTGCATGTATGTTAACAGTCTGTGATGGTGATGTTGTAGGCTTGATGACACCATCACGGTCCGGATGGGATGACCCTGGGGGGACACCAGCCCGGAGCAAGTGGGACACGACGCCAGGAAGGTACATACATGCACATGTGTTTGCATGCATGCATGCATGCCTGTAGTCAAACATACGCATGCCCACATGTAAACACTTGTACACACAAACTGTTAAATACGTAAATCACCAATCTGCATGTACCGTTTTATTCGGTATTAATTAAACAGTATTTTGTGTTTTGTTGATGTGCCTATGTAGTACTTCCCGACGAGCAAATGACACGCCCCTACCCACGCCCTCCTATAAGTACAACTCATGGGCTGAGGATAGGAAAAGCTTTGGAATAACACCAAGACCCAGGGAAGGTGGAGAGGAGAGTGGAGAGGTCTCATTCTCAAATGATTTTGAAAGAGCAGAATGGGAAGCGGAACAGAAAGTGTGTGCAGCATTGCATTACATCTTGTTGCTATGATACAGTACATCTTGTTGCTATGATACAGTGCATCTTGTTGCTATGATACAGTGCATCTTGTTGCTATGATACAGTACATCTTGTTGCTATGATGCTGTACATCTTGTTGCTATGATACAGTACATTTCTGGGTGCCTTTATAGTACCCACCGGCTACTGGTTCCCCAGTATAATTAAGATTACCTAACCTAGCCTAGCCTGCATCTTGTTGCTATGATACTGTACGTCTTGTTGCTATGATACTGTACGTCTTGTTGCTATGATACTGTATGTATTGTTGCTATGATACCTAATCCTCTTGTGCACACCACTGGTAGCGTCTTGATCGGGCGTGGTACGACAATGATGGTGCCTATGATGACACAAACAATCCCTTTGCTGACATTTCTGAAGAATATGTCAAGAAGAAGGAGGAACAGCTTCAGAAGAACACCGTTAAGAAGATGTCAGCACAGCAGAGACAGATAAACAAGGTCTGTGACTGTCACATGACTCCATGTACATGTGTATGTTATGTGTACATTGTAAGCTGTATTCATACTGGACTGTCATGCAGTATGTATGGTGTATGTACATGTATTATAATTTATATGGCACGAAAAAGATGGCCGATCTCAAACACAGTGAATTAGAAATCGAGCTAGAATTTGAGCGCAACGGTTTCACCGAACGTTATATCTTCAGCAAAGGTTCTTCTGAACCTAAAAGAGACGCATAAGTAATTGTTTACTTGTTTTCTATGGTTTTTTAATTTAATATTAGGACAATGAGAAATGGGAGACAAACCGTCTGCTCACGAGTGGTGTTGTGCAGCTGATGAACAACGATGATGACTTTGAAGAGGAGTCAGAGGACAAGGTCCACCTTCTTGTCCACCAGATAGTCCCTCCCTTTCTGGACGGGAGGATTGTGTTCACAAAGCAGCCAGAACCTGTGATACCCATCAAGGTGTGCACCACCTGCAGTGTGACATCAACACGTGTATGCATGTGAACATGTGCACATGGAGGCACACACAGACACAAGCACACACACACACACACACACACAGACACACACACACACACAGACACACACACACAAGCACACACACACACACACACACACACACACACACACACACACACACACACACACACACACACACACACACACATACACACACACACACACACACACACACACACACACACACACACACACACACAGAACTACTTACGTATGTCACTATTGCAGGACCCAACCTCTGATTTGGCTGTTTTGTCGAGGAAAGGTAGTCTTCTTGTTCGTCGCTATCGCGAGGAGAAGGAGAGGAAGAAGGCACAAGAGAAGCATTGGGAGCTAGCAGGGACACGGCTGGGAACTATACTTGGTATTAAGAAGAAAGAGGACGAGGTCAATTGAGGGTAGTATAGTACTGTGTGTAGGGGTGGTGTGTGTGTGTGTGTGTGTGTGTGTGTGTGTGTGTGTGTGTGTGTGTGTGTGTGTGTGTGTGTGTGTGCAGGTGCATGTGTGTACTGTACCAATTTCCAACTTATTCAATCCTTCTCCATCCTCTGACACTATCAGGACGATAAGAAAGGTGAAGAAGACAGCTCTGACTACAAATCCAGTCAGCAATATTCAGACCACTTCAAGGAGAAGAGTGAGGCTGTTTCACAGTTCGCCATGTCCAAGAGTCTTCGTGAGCAGAGGCAGTTTTTGCCAATATTCGCTGTGAGACAGCAAGTGAGTCCATGTCATATACTTTAAACTTCCTGTATTCATATGTACTTCCTATTAGTATGGTATAATTACTTCCTGTATCCATGTTGTCCAACTGTTGTTGCAGCTGCTGCAGATAATCAGGGAGAACAGCATTGTTATTGTTGTTGGGGAGACAGGATCGGGAAAAACAACACAGCTGACACAAGTTAGTTTTAATTCAGTATAACTTAGTATAACATGGTGAAAAATGGGTATTATTCTTGCAGTACCTTCACGAGGACGGCTACACTCGCCATGGGATAGTGGGGTGCACACAGCCCAGGAGAGTGGCAGCCATGTCTGTTGCCAAGAGAGTGAGCGAAGAGATGGACATCACACTGGGTGAGGAGGTGGGGTATTCCATAAGATTTGAAGACGTCACTTCCAAAGTGAGTTGACGCGTGTGGAATTGAGGCATGGGATATTCACTGTGATCAGTATTGTGTGTAGTGTTTGCATGTAATATTACAGGTAGTCTTGGTATGGAGTGTTTGCATGTAATAATTACAGGTAGTCTTGGTGTGTAGTGTGTGCATGTAATAATTACAGGTAGCCTTGGTATGGAGTGTGTGCATGTAATATTACAGGTAGTCTTGGTGTGTAGTGTTTGCATGTAATAATTACAGGTAGTCTTGGTGTGGAGTGTGTGCATGTAATGATTACAGGTAGCCTTGGTGTGGAATGTTTGCATGTAATAATTACAGGTAGCCTTGGTGTGGAGTGTTTGCATGTAATGATTACAGGTAGCCTTGGTGTGTAGTGTTTGTATGTAATAATTACAGGTAGTCTTGGTGTGGAGTGTTTGCATGTAGTGCTGCTGTGTGGTGTTTGTGTGTTAGTTGATTCCTGCTCTTTCATCTCCAGTCTACCATGATCAAGTACATGACTGATGGAATTCTTCTCAGAGAGTCGCTCAGTGATCCCGATCTTGACCACTACAGTGCTATCATAATGGACGAGGCTCATGAGAGATCACTCAACACAGACGTACTCTTTGGAATACTGAGAGAGGTACATACATGTGTGTGTGTATTATGTGTAAATACTTGTGTACTGTGGTTATGTGGACCTTTTGCAACAACCAAAGTACAGACCTACCAACCTGGGTACAGACCTACCAACCTGGGTACACACCCACCAACCTGGGTACACACCCACCAACCTGGGTACAGACCTACCAACCTGGGTACAGACCTACCAACCTGGGTACAGACCCACCAACCTGGGTACAGACCCACCAACCTGGGTACAGACCCACCAACCTGGGTACAGACCCACCAACCTGGGTACAGACCCACCAACCTGGGTACAGACCCACCAACCTGGGTACAGACCCACCAACCTGGGTACAGACCCACCAACCTGGGTACAGACCCACCAACCTGGGTACAGAACCACCAACCTGGACCTTATTCTTACTTTCTGGTTCTTTCCAGGTTGTTGCCAAAAGGAATGATCTCAAATTGATTGTGACCTCGGCTACAATGGATGCTGAGAAGTTTGCTCATTTCTTTGGAAATGTCCCTGTCTTCAAGGTGGGCAGGTGCATCAGTGGTGTGTTGTTTGCTACCACAGCACAACAGTATCCCATGATATCACGACTATCATGTGACTATCACATATCTATCATGTGACTACATCACCATCTGTTATACTAATAGATTCCTGGTAGGACCTTTCCAGTGGACATCCTGTACAGCCGCACACCCTGTCAGGACTATGTAGAGGCAGCTGTCAAGCAGGCGATACAGATCCACCTGCAAGCTGGCCTTGGGGACATCCTAGTGTTCATGCCCGGACAGGAGGATATAGAGGTCACTTGTGAAGCAGTTGCAGGTGAGTGGGCGTGTTCTGTGAGTGAGTGGGCATGTTGTGTGAGTGAGTGGGCGTGTTGTGTGAGTGGGTGTTA
>OZ026554.1:415000-462500 GCA_964020155.1 Chondrilla cf. caribensis
CATGTTTGTGTGTCGACTTGTACTAGCTGTACATGCTTGTGTGTCATTTTGTACTAACTGTACGTTTTTGTGAGTCGTCTTGCACTAACTGTACTTGATTGTGTGTCAGCTAGTAGTACAATAACTGTACGTGTTTATAAATTATGTGTTGGTGTGTTTTGTATTACTCAGTACCCAGGAACTTTCGCCTTCTGGAGGAACTGGAAAACGGTCAAAAAGGAACGGGAGATGGGACCATCAGCTGGGGGCTGGAAAATGATGATGACATGCTTCTAACAAATTGGAATGGGATGATTATTGGGCCACCTCGGGTGAGTATAGCCAGTACAGGACCAGAAAGCCGCACCTGTTTGTTGTGGCATGGAAGTGACAGTGGCAGATATAGGCCCAAGGGGCCTGGGCCTCCCAGCACACAGACATTAGAAAATTTCAACAGGCCTTAAACAAGACATCACGAATGTAGGCTCACCCTCCTTTTGTAGTCCGCAGTCGTACAGTGGGAGATGAGAATTCCAACCTCTAAATGAATCTTTACTAAATCCTTAGAAAACACTAGTATCCTCCTTGGTGGAGTAACAATACGTTGGGACTAATTTGAAGTATCCTACAGAAAGTCAGCCATTTTTGCCAAAGTCACATGATGTACAACACATATGGTATGCCCCTCCCCCTAGATTTTATTCTGGATCCGCCACTGGACACTCCATGCTTATGGTGTCCCGGTTAGATTTGGTGTGTCATTTGTGATTTGACTGTGTCCTGTTGTAGACTTGCTTTGAGGGTAGGATTTACAGTCTGAAGATCACCTGTGGTCCATCTTACCCTGACAAGCCCCCACTCGTCTCCTTCACAACTCGGATCAATATGAACGGGGTGGGGTCGCATGGAGAGGTGTGTCAGACCAATATATTGTTGTTTACTGGATATGTATTCCTGTTTACTGAGTTTCTTCATTTTGTTTACTTAATCTTCTCATTTATGTACTTGACCAAATCATCTTGTTTACTGGATCTCATCTTATTGTTCACTTAATCTTCTCATCTTATTTACCTGATCCCTATCTTGTTTACTGGATCTTGTCATCTTGTTTACTTGATCTTGTCATCTTGTTTACTGAGTCTTGTCATCTTGTTTACTGGATCTTGTCATCTTGTTTACTGAGTTGTCATCTTGTTTACTGAGTCTGTTTTTTGTAGATCAATCCAAATAGTTTTGAAGTTCTTGCCAAATGGCAGAGATCCTACAACATTCACACGGTCCTACTGAATATAAAGAAGTGAGTTGTGAAGTACTCGTCCCCGCAGACACACCAGGGTACTCGACCTGCTCACTCCTCTGCAAGCATCTGTAAGGGAATGAGGTCTTTGATGAGCTGCGATCTTTAAGGTGTAGCTCTTTGTAGAATATCGTTTGATAAACCGGAGGTTGTGGTAGGCTTCTTCAACAGGTAGCCATGTCCTCCTCGTTGAGCCTCGTATACAAGCATGTGTATACGAGGATATCTGCACATAGATGCGTGCATGCACACATGCATGCACACACACATGCACACACACACACACACACACACACACACACACACACACACACACACACACACACACACACACACACACACACACACACACACACACACACACACACACACACACACAGTGACAACTGTTTCCCCTCAGGGCTATGCAAGCTAAGGAAAACTACAAGCTATCCCAACCTCCTGAAGGAATGAATTACTAGAGCATTTCTCAGAACCTGTAGATGTCTGCATGACTTGTCATAATACTATTATTATTATTATTGTGGGACTGGTGGTTACGATGTGTTTGTACAATAGAATGTTCACCTTAGCTCATAGTCACTGAGCTAATGCCAACATTGCTAATAGTATTGTAATTGCAGTAACAAACTGTGTTCAAATGAGATGTTTACGACATATTGATACGAGATGTCAGTTACATTAGGGACAAACTCTGTATGGATCTGCATTGGGGCTGTCCTATAAACGAGTCTACTGCAGTTTGTCACAACACGTATGTATCCGATAAATATCAATTTTCTTATCTTGAAATTAGTTAATTAATCTTGAAGTACGGATTTAGTGGGTGTACACTTCACCATACAAGTTGGACGGCAGTCCATCCGTGCAGGGGCGCGCCGGCTGGTGCGAAGCATACGTATAATCATAGTACATCCGGTTTTGCACTGTTTGATTCTATGGTCGAATTTCAAATTACAACTGGCAATGGGAATGAAATCCTGTCCATTCCGGGAACATGCTTTCGTGGCGAGGAATAGTGGATGATTTGGTAGTCTCTTTACAGACCGATTCTACAACTGTCGAAGTTCCCCAAGATGTATCGCAAAAGATTAGTGAATTGTATCAAATAGACAAGACTTCTGAAAGGTTTAAGGAACAAGCTTATTACAAGAGATTGACCAGGTTTCTCCTGGCGAATTGTACCGAGGACGAACTTCGGAACGATGACGAACTTCCGACGAAGATAGATTCCTGGAAAGAGGGACTGAGCGCCTTGACCAAATATGGATTAAATCTCATTGCTGGTCCAAATCATAAAGTTTATCGGCGAATCAAGGTGAGCTGGTGTTAATCAGACAGTCGTCGCGCCAAACCACAGGGAGCCATCGCAGATAAGAGGGAGTGTCAGTGAAACAACGACTGACTGAACACATTGTTAGAGATTTGTCAGATCACTTTGTGCTTCATGATGGTGCATGTTGGTTCAAGCAGTACATGATGGTGCATGTTGGTTCAAGCAGTACATGATGGTGCATGTTCAGTTGGTTCATGCAGTACATGATGGTGCATGTTGGTTCAAGCAGTGCATGATGGTGCATGTTGGTTCATGCAGTGCATGATGGTGCATGTTGGTTCAAGCAGTGCATGATGGTGCATGTTGGTTCATGCAGTGCATGATGGTGCATGTTGGTTCAAGCAGTGCATGATGGTGCATGTTGGTTCAAGCAGTGCATGATGGTGCATGTTGGTTCAAGCAGTGCATGATGGTGCATGTTGGCTGGTTCATACAGTAGTTGACAGAGCAAACACTGTGTGCACAAATATGCACAATATGTTGATACATGCACACCACACACACACACACACACACACACACACACACACACGCACACACACTCTAACTTAGGTTGTCTCATTTCTTTGTAGCTCACAACTCCTTACTTTGTATACAATATCAAGAAAAAATGCCATGGTGGTGAGGAGCTTTTAGTTGCTATGGGATTTGAAAAGCAACAGAACAACAACGAACTCCATTATGAAGGAAGTGAATGTGGAGAAGGTGTGTCTGGAGGTGTGTCAGTTGATCTGGTCAATGTGGGAGAGGTAGTTGTAGACATTCTTGCAATGATTGAAGCGCTACATCAGCTGATGAAAAAGAGTCAGTCTTGTAAGCAATTGGGGCAGTCGTACAGTCTCACCTTTACCTTCTACTCGGAGTTCGGAGACGCCCTGCCCATCGTTACCAAGAGTAGCGGGCAATCTCACATCTCCTCATCTGTAGTCAAAGGCAGAACCACCCACTTTTACAGTGATAGAGGCGGGACCACCCACTCCTACAGTGATAGAGGCGGGACCACCCACTCCTACAGTGATAGAGGCGGGACCACCCACTCCTACAGTGATAGAGGCGGGACCACTCACTTCTACAGTGATAGAGGTGGGACCACCCACTCCTACAGTGATAGAGGCGGGACTACTCACTCCTACAGTGATAGAGGCGGGACCACCCACTCCTACAGTGATAGAGGTGGGACCACTCACTCCTACAGTGATAGAGGCGGGACCACCCACTCCTACAGTGATAGAGGCGGGACCACCCCTTCATACAGCTATAGAGATGTGGCTCCATTTTTAGATGATGAATCTTCAATCACAGATGATCCATACAAAGACTTCCATACGTCAACTTCAAGTGCCAACACTGGAATGAGTAAGATGGATTCCCTAGGTCATGTGCCACGCTTGTACCCCAAGAACCCACCTACTGTGCGCTCTGTTGAGACTCCCGCTGACCCCTGCCCACCACAACCATCAGCACGTCCCGGTATCATGCAGCACCAACATCACCTCAGCCCTCACCAGCACCAGCATTACCTCAGCCCTCACCAGCACCAGGATCGCCTCAGCCCTCACCAGGACCAGCATCACCTCAGCCCTCACCAGCACCAGGATCACCTCAGCCCTCACCGGTACCAGGATCACCTCAGCCCTCACCAGGACCAGCATCACCTCAGGCCTCACCAGCACCAGGATCACCTCAGCCCTCACCAGCACCAGGATCACCTCAGGCCTCACCGGCACCAGGATCACCTCAGCCCTCACCGGTACCAACATAATCTCCAGCAATATTCCCACAATTCCCCACAATCGTCTACTACTGTTGACGATCTCACGGCAGGTATAGGAAATCTTAGTGTATCTAGCAAGGAAGACAGCCTGCCACCTCCCATCTTCAGAAGTCCTCATGCCACATCATTCCCACAGGACCGTCATAGGAAGTCTCCACATCTAAAATATCGCAGTCACTCAATGCAAGAAGGCCAATCCAACAGAGATGATGTGGACGTGGTGAACCTGTATCCTCCCAGTAAGCCAGCACAAGAACAGGAAACTGGCATTGTTAAGCTCTTTGGAGATTCCAATTACGAAAATGTTGACTGTGTACAGAAACCACTAAATCAATCATCTTCACCCCTTTGGTCCTCAAAGCCACCTGTTCCAGCACCACGTAAGTCCCAGTGTGAACTTTATCAACCTCTTGTTCAGTCACAACGAACACCATCCGAAGGTTCATATGCTGTCCTAACACACGACCAATCATCAGAAACACAAGAGAACCGATATCAAGAACTCAACCATCCACAGAAACCTTCCCCATATACAGCCCTTCAAGTAGCATCTCAGAATCAACGCGCTCCGTTCCTCAGAACACGCAGTGAGGATGTTCCACCAGGTGGTGATCTTCGGAGTGGTAGTCGCCGTAGACCTAATCAAGGACCAAATTGTTTCCATACAGGAAGTCTGTCCAAGAACTCCCTATCTGGTGAGGATGATAGTACAGGAGGCAGTTCGGAGCAGTTCAGCAGTGGAGACTATTCCAGACATGGGCCATCCACCGACGAGGAATCAATATCCCATAATAGACGCATTAACCACTATTAAGTCATCAATTCACTTTTGTTTCGCTGTTATTTAATATTACAGTGATACTAATTGTGTGGTGTAACTGTATATTAAGTGTGCTACACTGTAAACGTTTCTATAGAGTGCATTGTTGTCATGTGTACACTGTAACGTGTGTGAATTAATCAAGCCTAGATTATATTACCAAGTTTAATTTGAAGCACAATAAATCATCATCACTTTGATGAGTGGGAGATTTGTCTTTTATTCTTTTTGTAGCGATTTTACATTATTCATAGCTGTGTTATGCATAATGTACATATGTATAATATATGTATCACGGTGTGTGTTTCTGTGTAGGAGCAGCTATAGTGTTAACATCGTGGCACTAACTTGGCTTGGATATGAACACTGCATAATATACACAGTGACTGTAAGTCTAGCTTCAAAGTGATTATTATCCTGCAAGTGAAAATGCCCTTAAAGGATTGAATCCTGTCCAGTGTCTGAGTACTGCTGGGTATGCTGATACAGTGGGATACAATTTCACTTCTAAACACAAACACGCGTACAGGAATTTGGCTGTGGGGGACGCACAATAAGGCATTTGTAAACTCTATAATGTGTAGTGCTCAATCCCTATGGAACACAGTCAGAATTTGCTTCATGCAGATTAACATATGGGACATTCATACATATGTGTGTACTGCACAAATGATATCACCATATAAGTGTATGTTCTGTGTGAATTATAGTGCACCACATACAACACGAGTGAATAGTGATTGTGCAATTCTCATCCCAAATACTGTTGCTCTGTGTTTGCACACAGTCTGTACAGAAGTGGCCGACATTTCCTGCATCGGGTCACTTCATACTTGACCTAATAAGGGGTTCTTTGACCCACCTGTGACATCAGATCATACTAATGACTTCACATACTGTAATACCCAGGTAGGGATACCACACACCTAACTGGTCTGGAGAGTACGTATGCAATCGAGCTTACTGAATTGCCTGAAGACTATGACCAGCAAAGTCTGAATGGCTTAGGTGTGTGGTGAACCTGCCACGCCCTCTCATCAGTTGTAGGTGTGAGGTGAACCTGCCACGCCCTCTCATCAGTTGTAGGTGTGAGGTGAACCTGCCACGCCCTCTCATCACAGTTATGGGTGTGTGGTGAACCTGCCACACCCTCTCATCACAGTTGTGGTGAACCTGCCACACCCTCTCATCACAGCCATTCCCAATTCATCCTCACAAAATAGGCGCTATATGACCAATGTTTGATGATGACAAATATGAAATCTCACAATATTCAAATAATTCTTTGACTGACTGACATGAAACAGATTCTCTCTTCTCTGTTTACACTCACATCAAAGGTAAAACCCTGCAATTAACACTAATGTACCATTCGCTCCATGAACATACACAACTATTCCATTAACTTTGTGATACAAAAATGAAATTGCTCAAAGAGACCTCTATAAAATTAACAACATCACTAAGCATACAACTAACATGCTTGTAAACTCTTAATTCACACGAAACAAGCATGAAATGCTGTCAATGAAAACAACACCGTATGTACTATACCACTTATGTATGCGTGAACACAGTGTGTGTGTGCATATGTGTTCGGATGCGTGTGTCTACATGTGTGTGTGTGATTGCATGGATGGGTATGACATGCATGCATTGACTCTCACAGATATGGTGTAAAATACACATAATACATAAGGATAACAATATAGATAGCATCTAGCCACTGTTGACTCATAAGAGAACACAACATCCATCGTCTTTTTGTACTTTCTTTTTATTGATTTGACGTACAATCTCTGAAAATGCCTCCGTTACGTTGACTCGTGTTCTCGCACTCGTCTCAAAGAACGGGCACCCCCACTCTCGTGCTAGCCCATCCCCATCCCTAGTACCAACGGCACGCTCATTCTCCATGTCACACTTGTTGCCAATCAGGATGAGAGGGGAGGTGAGGACACCCTTCACCCGACTAATGGAGTCTCTCATTGGCTGTACATCTATGAATGTTTGGGCGTTCACTATCGAATACACTAAGAGAAATCCTTGACCGTTCTTGATGTAGAGGTCTCGCATTGAGGCGAACTGTTCCGTTCCCGCCGTGTCCAGTATCTCCAGTACCGAAGGCGACCCGTCCACGTCTATTTCTTTTCTGTAGAAATCTTCGATGGTTGGGTCATATTTTTCGACGAACGTCCCGCTGACAAACTGAACGGTTAAAGCACTCTTCCCAACTCCTCCCGATCCTAAAACGACTACCTTGTATTCTTTCATGTCTGATGAGAACGGTGGAAGGACACCTGTGGAACACATGGTGAGACAAAAACAGTGGATTGAAACAGAATGACGAATCAGTAGAACGCAATAAACGAATGCCTAATCGAGCATTTCACGACAACAATGAAATACTATATACTACAGGAACAGAGAATCTACGTATTCCAATTACACTGAGGTATAACACACAACCTAGTTCACTGACTAAAATAGCGATCCTGAAAACGAAATTTCTGTACCTCAATAGACTGCTAGGCTGTGACACGTAGCTACCCACCTGTATAAAGCTGTCCACCAACAAAACTGTCACCAACAAAATGGAAGAGGATCTAAAGAAATGAGTTGACTGAATGCCGTCCACTCACAGCATTCTTCACATTCCACACAAACTGGCTAATACAGTTTAAAGGAATGTCTATTCTGTATAAATCTGCCCATAATGAGATAATCGAATTCATTGTAGTACTATTTTTATGATTTCCTTTTATGGCATTACAGTGGGCTTTTATTAGAGAAATGTGGATCAGTTACCGTTACCTTGGTTACGACCATAGAGGAAAATGGTGAGATTCGATTATTTTCATCAGAGATGACTAGAAATTTTTCGTATTGTGAAAATATTAGACATGATATGCATCGTGTGTGAACGAATTTTCCGACTATTTGTGTAAATCCAATAGCACAAAACTGAAACTGTGAAATTGAACTCAGCTTTCAAATTTACAGCCACCAAAGAAAGCAGCCAAGAAAGGAAAGGGTGGGAAGGATAAAGGAGCAGGAAAGATCGTAGATGCCGTTTCCACAAATGATATGACCCCTGAGCAGCTCCAGGAACATGTGCAAAGACTCAAAGAAGAAGTTGACAGGGAGAGAGAGGAAAGAAGCTATTTCCAACTGGAAAGAGATAAAGTAAACAGTTTTTGGGAGATCACAAAAAAGCAGTTGGAAGAATCAAAAGCTACAATACGTGTGAAAGAAAGAGAATTGGAAGATGCCGAGGAAAGACATCAGGTGGAAATCAAAGTATACAAGCAGAAAGTCAAGCATCTACTTTACGAGCACCAAAATAACGTGACAGAGCTGAAACAAGAAGGTGTGTACCCTGGGTTAGAACACACCAAGGGACCGAAGTGCATGTCACCACATCTGTATAATACATCTTCAAAGGGGCACACAGACATATTATATATGACTTGTGTACCGATATGTACATATATGGGCATTATGATGTTTGTGCAATATTAACTGTTCTAGTAAGATCTACCTGTAACAATATACGTATGTATGTATGCATGTGCTGCATATATTATGTATATACAGTGATAGTCTTATATGTTATAGAAAATTACAATTGTTGGAGTGTTTTTCTAGTCACAAACAACTCAGTCAATGATGTTGGTCACCTATCACACGTGTGTACTTTGTACTATATGTATGCATGTTCTTGAAGGGTTGTGGTGTCTGTTGAAGGAGGCACTTTGCTAGCATGGTAGGTATTTGTTGTCCACTCAGGTGCAGTGGCACTAACACTGGAGCAGAATGAACACCTGGAGCGAGAGGGGGAGCTCAGAGAGGACAAGAGGAGTCTCAAGACAGAGCTTCGTGAAATGGAATTGGCGAACGAGGCTGCCATCAAGAAACTAAAAGTGGTGAGAATGTGTTGAGTGAACTCCAGGTCTCATTCACGTAGATGTACAGTGTGTGTTCACATGAAAGGTAGAGTGCCATTTGCTCCATTGCATTGTAATTCTGTACCTATAGCAATAGGTACATGGATAGCAATATAGGGTAGAGGGTAGCAATCCTCTCTATGTAAGAGAGTTCTGAATATGTATGCAGATACATACGTACATAGTACTGTCAAGATACGTATGTACTGTAGGTACAGATTTCCTGTACATATGCAACAGTATCATGATATATGTTTATACGTACATAGTAACATACGTATGTATTCCCACATGTATAGTTGACTATGAATGCCCTTGTACACGTGTTGTGATGTGTCATAATAGTGCTGTGTGGGAACAAGGACCATAATGTGCAAGACTAGTATACTGTGGGCAACACTAATGTCATTACGGGTGCATTGTTTCCTTGGTGAGGATTCACATGTGACACCATTATGACTTCATTACTAAAAATAGAACAGCCTCCTGCTTGCCTGGAGTGGTGTGATCCATTGCCCCTTGTGTTGTACTGTATATGCATATCTCAGGTGGTAGGGTATGTGTGCCCTTGGACTCTGTATTGAGATATGAATGCACAGTTGTGATAGCGGTAACTGACCTAGTCACTGGGGTGGATGTAATCTTCCTGGACAAACTTTGCACTGAGTACCCCTATGTTGTGGTTCCTGTGTGCACATTGATTTGTGTAGTAAGTGTTTATTGTTCAGGTTGTAGTGCTATTGTGTACTGTATTGTATTACAGTGAATGTATGCATTGTCTGTGTATAGTAGTGTCTGTGTAGAGATTAGATATCACACCCTCTTAAACACCATGTGATGCAGAGCCATGCTGAAATGATGACAAAATTGAGGCAAGACTTCGAAGCAAGAGCGGATGAGCAGTTGAGAAAACACGAGCAAAAGATAACTGCTCTAAGGGAAGAGTTGGAGCTCAGAAGGAAAACTGAAATACATGAAATTGAAGAAGTACGTTTGTGTGTTGTGTTTATGTGGGACATCTTATGCAGCAATCCCTCCTGCGCTGTGCATCCAGTACTGTCTGTGATTTGTGGTCTACAGAGAAAGAATGGTCAGATACAGTCACTGATGAGGAACCATGAAAAAGCCTTCAGTGATATCAAGAACTACTACAACGATATCACCCTCAACAATCTGGCTTTGATCAATTCCTTGAAGGTACGTGCGTACACGAATACTGAGAGTTTGGTGTTGTGTGTGGGAGCTGAGCATACGTACATATGTATATCCTCACATACGTATGTGCACTTTGATGTGTGTGTTCATTGCTAATGGTTTAGTTATGTACGTACATACGTACATATGTAGTCTATGTGTCATGTGTACATTAAATTTGTTCCCTCTACATATACTGATATACTGATATACTATCTTATCAGAGATATGTACGTACGTACGTATGTACATACTGTGTGTATGTGTCCATGTTCATGTATTCAGGAACAAATTGAAGACATGAAGAAGAAGGAGGAGAGGCTTGAGAAGGTGTTGGCGGAGACTCAGATGGAGAACAGGAAGCTCCAGGAACCACTGCAGCATGTGAGTCCACTCAGGCCATAATGTGATAGTGATACTATGGCACTGGACTCACACACCTGCATGCATAACCTGCATACACCTGTGAATGTCCGCATGTACTTATGTGTGCAGTATGACAATGTGTCTTGTAGGCTCGTGAACAAGTGGCTGAACTTCAAAGAAGGCTCGCAAACTATGAGAAGGATAAACTTTCACTCGCTGTAAGTGAGATTGTGTGAGGAATGCTGACAGAATTCTCACTATCAAGGACCTTGTACTGTGTTACACATACGTATGTACCTCTGTACAATGCCTTTGTATATACAGTTGTAGATGCCTGGTATGGTGGAATGCTCATTTTTACTGATAATTTTCCTAGAATGCAAAAGCACGTTTGAAAACTCAAGAATCAGAGCTGAAGAGCCTTAGATGGGAACATGAAGTGCTGGGACAGAGATTTGCACAAGTATGCATTGTGTGTAGATGCATTTACTATGTACAGAAATGGAAAATTATCCACCACCTTTGTGTGTGTGTGTGTGTGCGTGTGCGTGCGTGCGTGCGTGTGTGTGTGTGTGTGTGTGTGTGTGTGTGTGTGTGTGTGTGTGTGTGTGTGTGTGTGTGTGTGTGTGAGGGGGGTGTGTGTTCCAAATACGTAATATTGTTAAAACTCAAGTCCTGACTCTAACTCAGTTAGAACAATAATGATCATTGAGCACCATTCAGCAAGACCTATCAGGAGGTGGTGGAGAGTCATATAACATATTCTACATTTTCTTGTCTGTGTTTTCATAACTACACATATGAATACAGATGTACACGATGTGTATCCATCCACCCTCTAGATTGAGAAAGAACGTGACGATTTATATGATAGATTTGTGAAGGCCATCCAGGAAGTACAGCAGAAGAGTGGTCTGAGGAACATCTTGCTCGAAAGGAAACTGGTAACATTGGCAGACACACTAGAGAAGAAGGTGTGTCTTTGTGTACATCTACGTACATATATGTAGTATGTGTGCATGTAGTGATATGTGCGCATGTATTCATTCCCCTGCTTGGTCACCTACTCTTTGGTACGTATGTACACTGTACTTGGTTTGTAGGAAGCTCAACTGAATGAAGTCTTGGCAGCTGCTAACCTCGACCCATCTGCTCTGACCATGATAACAAAGAAGCTTGAAGTGAGTATCTATGCCCTTCCCATGTACAATGTCATATGTATGTACTTATGTGAGTATGTGCATACATATACATGTTTGAACATGTACGTACGTATGTACGTACTCACTAACTATTCTGGTATATGAATGTTAAAGGCATGTGTATACAGGGAAACACATACGTACTATACACACACACCTACATATGTACATACATACGTATGTACAGTATGGATTTGTGCATGTAAATCCACACCCTTCATGTGTCATTAGTGTGAGTGAATTCTCATTACAGGACGTGCTGGACACCAAGAACAGTGCCATCAAGGACCTTCAGTATGAACTGGCCAGAGTGTGCAAGGTATGTGTACTGTGTACATTTATGGTTGTAGCGTAAGCAAACAAGTGTACTTGTCTACTTGGATTTGGGTACAAGTACATGGGGTTTGTATAACATTGTCATTTGATTTGGTGTTTTTAATAATTCTCATGCAGGCTCACAATGACCTTATCAAAACTTATGAATCAAAACTAACCAGTTTTGGTATTCCAACTGAGGAGCTTGGATTCAAACCTCTTCAAAGCACAGTTACTGGACAGACCCTCGGTGAGGGACCAGCCGGACTTGTTGCAGCTCCACTTTGAGACTAATGCACTCACTTGTTATGTACTTGGATAAGTGAACGTGTATATCAGTTACAATTCAATGTTGCACACATACACTTGATGTACATACTTTGAACGTTGTATATACGTATGTTATTGTTATTGGTAACATTATTGTAATATTGTCATTAGAGATATACGTAGAGTAAGTGTATTTATTATAACAGTTTCCAGTAAATGGGCAAGTATATTTGAATTCAAACATTTGACTTGATAAGCCATGTTACCGTGCACAGTGATATGGAGAATGGATTAAAAAATTTACCAATGCAGCAATTACCATGGTAACGTCCACTATACTATATAGGTACACATGCAACTAACGTGCTTCTGGCAAACTACATGCAACAAAGCCTTAAACTTAACAGCACACACGTTGGGTAACAATTATTATTATAATTAGAGATAGTAATTACTACATATACGTACAATAGTGATGGCAATAATAAGCCCACAGTACAGTGTACAGATTACGCACATGACAACATCGGTATGGCTGGGTTCAGCATGGCACTCCCTTCTAATGGTACTTCCTTAGGCTCTCGTGGGCTCTGAGATGCTTGTACTCAATCATATAGTTGAGCAGGATGCATACTCCGAGCATGTGGAAGTATGGTGCCATCCCAGCCTTCCTACAAGTAATGTAGCGGGCTCTATACGCACCAACACCTCGAGATATGGTGCTCCCAATCTGCCTCAACGAGAAGTTCTTCACAATGTATTCTCCAAGGTTGCGAACCTTGACATCACCAATCCCACCAGACATGACCAGATCTATCCAATTCAAAGAGAGGTTACGACAAAGACACATCAACAATGCCTAACCAAACACAGTCAAATCTACCTCCAACTAGTGCTGGTAGACCCACCGCCTAAGCCGCGTCTGGTTAAAGGAACACGACCCCAGAATCGAGACTATCTACAGTTGAGGAGCAAGATTCCCTTCAAATTCTTGGCTTACAGCCCATTGTTGAAATTGGTGGAATTTAAAAGTTAAAAAGCTTAATATTCATTCATTTATTCATTTGCTCATTTGTTTATTCACTAGACGTTCAATTATTACATGTCGGTTGATGATATAACATGCTAATCCATGCACATAGCACAATACACCAGGTTATGTACATGATGCCAACACGACAGCAAAATGCTTCATCAAATTCGAGTTATAGCACTATTAAAAGGTTAACTTGATAACTTGGTACATCTAGGCGTGTACCAAGTTCTCAACTGACTGCAACACACCACAAGACAGCTAAGAACCATATTTCACAAGTTTTTTGATACTACTTGAGTAAAAAACGCACAATAATATAGAACAATTAGCTTCCACACACTAGTTACAAAGAAAATACAAGAGGAACAGACCTAGGTTGTGCCTTCGGGTAGAGAGTGAAATCCTGCAATTGAAAATAGGTGTGGTCGAGTACCTTTCTGTAAAATGGCCGCGGAATGAGCGATGTAGAGAGCGAACACGATTCAGAAGAAGGTCTAGCTAGTGAAACCGGCGATGAGGAACAGAGTAGCTATTCGAGTTTTGAGTGCAAGAATAATAGCGTCAGTAAGGAATCTCGACCAAACGTACAGTCAGCTTTTAGAGATTTGACTAGTCCAGATTTAGACAGCGAATGGGAGAAATCGGACACTCCAACTGGGGACGTTGCCAGTGCCTTTAGCTTCAATATTGAAGCATTGTCAAATCAGAAAATTCCCGTAACTGGAAATATAGAGAACGACGTTGGATATTCGAATCCCTCAAAATGCGGCGTTTTTCAGGATTTGATCAGTCCTAGTGAAGAGCCAGATTCAATGTGTAGCGAAAATGATGACAATTACAGGAACTTTCCTGACAACCTTGCTGACTTTGGACACGTGGACGCAGGGGAGAATGATAGAGAACATGTGGACAGACCTGACGATGGAGATATGGACGGAGAGGGAGATCAAGAAGAAGGAGAGATGGAGAGTGAAGGAGAACTGGAGGACAGTGATGAGGACAGCGACAGTGACAGCAGTGTTTCTGGAGATGAGAGTCCGTCTTCACCGGATGACTCACATACAGTACAGACCACAAACCAATCTATGGCAGCAGATCATCAATCTAAAAACTCCTTGTATTCACAGGCACCGTTGGATGGATTCCAAATGGCCCAGGAGGAGTACCATCCTTCCGCTGTAGAGCATCAAGTGCCACCGGACAAGTATCAAGAATCATCACCAGAATACCAATTCTCATCAGATGAGTATCAGCCTTCATCAATTGAATATCAACCACCATCAATTGAGTATCAACCGCCATCAATTGAATATCAACCGCCATCAATTGAATATCAACCACCATCAATTGAGTACCAACCGCCATCAATTGGTTATCAACCTCCATCAATTGGTTATCAGCCACCATCAGTTGAAAGTCAACCATCATCATTGAAAGAATATTCTCACTCATCTGGTGACTCCCCTCATAAGGGGTCCTCTCAGCACCTCCTTTCCCAAGGTAACCTTATACTACTTGTGTGTGTGTGTGTGTGTGTGTGTGTGTGTGTGTGTGTTTGTGCATACATGTGTGTGTGTGTGTGTGTGTGTGTGTGTGTGTGTGTGTGTGTGTGTGTGTGTGTGTGTGTGTGTGTGTGTGTTTGTGCATACATGTGTGTGTGTGTGTGTGTGTGTGTGTGTGTGTGTGTGTGTGTGTGTCTGTGCATACATGTGTGTGTGTGTGTGTGTGTGTGTGTGTGTGTGTGTGTGTGTGTGTGTGTGTGACAACCATTGCTCCATCCTTATCCACAGGCGCTGAGGGTAAGAAGAAATGGGACTTGTTTGTCTCACACAGCACTGTTGATAAACCTTGGGCAAGAGAGCGGATTATCGCCAAATTGAGAGATCCACCACACCAGTTGAAGGTGAATATGTGCACGTGCAAACACATACCAATACACCCTCACCACCTTAAACACACATAGGCATATGGGCTTACACATACGTACACATGCTACGTACATGCACACGTGCACACACACACACACACACACACACACAGGCGTACCTACGTACGTACATACTCACTCCTACACTGCCAGGTGACCGGCTGTTACCACTACATGCCTGATGACACCAAGTATGATGACAGACAGATTGCATCTGTGATGAAGAAGACCTCCTTCATTATGATAGGACTGAGCCCGGCATATCTCAAAAGTCCAAGGTATCCACGCACATGTATGCATGTTTAGTCACACACCCTCAGAAGATGGTCCAATTTGTTGTTGTTACAGTAGTGTTTAATGCTTGTGTATATACAATAAAGTATGTGTGCACATATGTATGTTCTTACAGATGTAATAAGGAGTGGAATCTTGCTGTTCAACTTGCTGAAGAGAACTGCTGTGAGATCATTGTAGCAGCTGTTGCTGTGTGCAACCGCCCAGACCAGCTAAAGAAGTATCTTTACCTTGACTTCATTGATCAAAACAAAGAAAGGAGAGAAAATGTTTGGCAAAAGTTAACCACAACACTCAGTGAGTTTGTTTATTCCATCTTGTGTGTTTGTATGTGTGTGTGTGTGTGTGTGTGTGTGTGTGTGTGTGTGTGTGTGTGTCTGTGTGTGTGTGTGTGTGTGTGTGTGTGTGAACTGTGGGTTCCAACAGATAACATACGTATACCCTGACCTACGTACGTAACTAGTCCTTTATGTGTTGTGTGCTCACTGCCCATCTGGTGCTCACTGTCCATCTGGTGCTCACTGTCCATCTGGTGCTCACTGTCCATCTGGTACTCACTGTTCATCTGATGCTCACTGTCCATCTGGTACTCACTGTCCATCTGGTACTCACTGTCCATCTGGTGCTCACTGTCCATCTGGTACTCACTGTCCATCTGATGCTCACTGTCCATCTGATGCTCACTGTCCATCTGGTGCTCACTGTCCATCTGGTACTCACTGTCCATCTGATGCTCACTGTCCATCTGATGCTCACTGTCCATCTGGTGCTCACTGTCCATCTGGTACTCACTGTCCATCTGGTGCTCACTGTCCATCTGGTGCTCACTGTCCACCTGGTGCTCACTGTCCACCTGGTGCTCACTGTCCATCTGGTACTCACTGTCCGTCTGGTGCTCACTGTCCGTCTGGTGCTCACTGTCCATCTGGTGCTCACTGTCCATCTGGTGCTCACTGTCCATCTGGTGCACTGTCCATCTGGTACTCACTGTCCATCTGGTACTCACTGTCCATCTGGTACTCACTGTCCATCTGGTGCTCACTGTCCATCTGGTGCTCACTGTCCATCTGGTGCTCACTGTCCATCTGGTGCTCACTGTCCATCTGGTGCTCACTGTCCATCTGGTGCTCACTGTCCATCTGGTGCTCACTGTCCATCTGGTGCTCACTGTCCATCTGGTGCTCACTGTCCATCTGGTGCTCACTGTCCATCTGGTGCTCACTGTCCATCTGGTACTCACTGTCCATCTGGTACTCACTGTCCATCTGGTACTCACTGTCCATCTGGTACTCACTGTCCACCTGGTGCTCACTGTCCATCTGGTGCTTGCTCTGTAGAGAAGCACTTGGCAAGGAGTAATCAGAAGACACCGTCACACCAAAAGACTCCTTCAGAACAGAAGGGGAAATCACAAAGAGATGTGAAGAAGCCGGAGGTCAGGCCGAAGATGGTGGAGGTGGAGAGCGAGTCCTCCAGTCAGGACCAGGACCAGCTGGAGATGGAGTTTAACTCAGTGTTACAGGAGTTTGACAACCCCTTGACCAAATACGACATCCCCCAGACCAACCACATCATGTTCTGCAGTGACAGGACCAACGAGGACAGTGACAGGGGGTCCTCTTCGAAGGGTAAACATGGAAAAGAAATTGAAAGTGGGAGTGAGGAAGGGGAAATCCCGGATGACGACGATGATGACGATAACAATGAACAAGTGAGACATGTCCATGCCCCTACACAAGTGGTGGTCTTTGTGTTTGTGTTTAGTACCGCATTCTCACGGGTGCATCAACGATATCACAGTAGGAACTCAACCTTATATACACACAGTGTTGTCCACTGAATGATGGGTTATCACAGATTGTTATTTCATGGTCCAAGTCTCATCTGTGGCAAAAATGTATATTCCAAAATGATTAGGACTACATTGTACTGTTCCTGGTACTAGGACTACGTTGTACTGTTCATGGTACTAGGACTACATTGTACTGTTCATGGTACTAGGACTACATTGTACTGTTCATGGTACTAGGACTACATTGTACTGTTCATGGTACTAGGACTACATTGTACTGTTCCTGGTACTAGGACTACGTTGTACTGTTCATGGTACTAGGACTACATTGTACTGTTCAGGGTATTAGGACTACGTTGTACTGTTCATGGTACTAGGACTACATTGTACTGTTCATGGTACTAGGACTACGTTGTACTGTTCATGGTACTAGGACTACGTTGTACTGTTCATGGTACTAGGACTACATTGTACTGTTCATGGTACTAGGACTACATTGTACTGTTCATGGTACTAGGACTACGTTGTACTGTTCATGGTACTAGGACTACGTTGTACTGTTCATGGTACTAGGACTACATTGTACTGTTCATGGTACTAGGACTACATTGTACTGTTCATGGTACTAGGACTACATTGTACTGTTCCTGGTACTAGGACTACGTTGTACTGTTCATGGTACTAGGACTACATTGTACTGTTCATGGTACTAGGACTACATTGTACTGTTCATGGTACTAGGACTACATTGTACTGTTCATGGTACTAGGACTACATTGTACTGTTCATGGTACTAGGACTACATTGTACTGTTCATGGTACTAGGACTACGTTGTACTGTTCATGGTACTAGGACTACGTTGTACTGTTCATGGTACAAACGTCACTTTTGTTGTACATAAGAGCATGCACTTGTGGAGGTCTCCACTACAATCAGTTGACCATGGTGTGCACATATGTAAATTGTGTGTTTTAGAACAAGTGAGAATTCTCCACTTGCATCGAAGTTGTCAAGGATTTGCTGGCTGTGATGTGTAGCCACAGTCATTCCAAATATGCATTCACTCGTCTGTGTGCATCTCAACCCACCTGGCTGAGGCAGCACTGGGGGGGCTACCTGACCCAAATCCCCTCTTTTTACATCACAAATGACTTAGAGTATATATGAATGTACGGGATGCATGTACAGTTGTAGACAGGTGGATGAAGGAGATGTGGTCCATAAGACTTGTACAGTGTGGGTATGTGTGTGTGGATGTGTGTGTGTGTGTGTGTGTGTGTGTGTGTGTGTGTGTGTGTGTGTTTGTTATTAGCTGTGAAATACACTTACGTGCAATTGAGTCATTATCAACTATAATGGTGACCCCTCCATGTCAACTAATCAGACCAATTTCCTGTCAGCCACAGCATCAACAATAACAATCAATCCAGCAATAACAAGAGTGCCATCCCATGATGCAAGCCAGTTGTGTCCATCCAAGTGGGATGTGCAGCTGATACGATCACACTTCCAATTAATTACTGAGGGTGCCAGCTGGGGAAATAACCCATACATATACACTGTATATACATGTTCATGTATGTATATAATACAGTATGTTAAATATGTTTCTACCAGTGTATGTACTGTATGTATGTATCTTGCATACTCTCCTCAGTACTATCCTGTGCTATACATAGTGCTATGGGTGTTGATCGTCATGTCTATTGCACTGTCTGACTCCCATGCTGAGGGGTGCTGGGGCTGTTTCCTTGGTGAATCAATCACATGTCGGTCATGTGACTGTGATTTCTGTTTGCCAGGAGAATACTCGTTCTCAAAAGGTAGCCGAGTTCTACGGCAAACTGGAGAATCCCGACATTGAGAAGAGGAAGGAGGTGAGTTCGGTTGGTCAAGACCAACCCTGTGTGTGTGTGTGTGTGTGTGTGTGTGTGTGTGTGTGTGTGTTGTGTGTGTGTGTGTGTGTGTGTGTGTGTGTGTGTGTGTGAACAAAGTGTAGTTATGCACAATGATCAACAATACTGCAGTTAACATCATCAGCTGCAGCGATTTGCTGACTTCACTTCATGCTGTGTTCTTTGCCCAACTCCACAGAGCCCAATCTTCCACTTGAGGAACTTCAACAATTGGGTTAAGAGTGTGCTCATCAGAACTTACCTCAAGAAATTACCCAGACACCCCTATGTTCTTGACCTCTGCTGTGGGAAAGGAGGAGATCTACTGAAATGGAAGGAAGGAGGGATAGAATACTTAGTCTGTGCTGGTGTGTGTGTGTGTGTGTGTGTGTGTGTATGTGTGTGTGTGTGTGCGTGCATGTGTGTTTGTATGTGCATGTGTGTGTGCGTGTGTGCTATTATGACTCTGTTGATCTTTTCCCTGCAGACATAGCAGAGACCTCGGTTAAGCAGTGCAGGGATAGGTTCAACTCCAGGAAACTAGCACACAAAAGAGGGGGTAAACCCTTCAGTGCCGAGTTCATTGTTGCTGACTGTGCCAGGGTAAGCTGAACAGATTCTGTGTAAACCACCAGACTGACGTCAGGGAAGTGATGTCAGTCTGATGTTACTTGAGTACATGACAGTATTTATGATAAAAGTTAACAACCTTGTCTATGTGTCAGCAGGTTTTATGCCAAGACCAATATACCAAGAGATAGTGGCTGGCCACGTGATGTCAGATTGGTCCGCTTTCAATTGTGTTGTGTTGAATGGAGGCTGTATTTTGTGCAAACCTTACACACTGCAAGTTGAAAGTGAAAAGTATACTTAGTACTGATGTTTCTGTGTCAGGTCCCCACCAGGTTGTGTGTGTAGTGGAGGGTTGATCCATGTGCTTGTGTTTGGGATCGCAAGGTGTAGGTCTCCAAACAACGTCCAGGGAGAGGGTATATTCATTTACCATCCTGATGGGGGGGGGGGGGGGCATGCTATGTGATGTGTCACATAGAAACAGTTGTAACTACAAACCTGCCAACATGCAAATAGCATGTATTGCACGTCATGTTCTTGACTCTCTCAGGAACGGTTGAAGGATCAGTACAAGGACAAGACGATGGTGTTCAACCTGACCAGTTGTCAGTTTGCCATACATTACTCGTTCGAGAGCCACGACCAGGCCCACATGATGCTGAGGAATGCCTGCGAGTGCCTACGACCAGGGGGGTACTTCATCGGGACCACTGTGGATTCCAATGAGCTAGTGTGAGTGAACGAGCTAGTGTCCAATTTACACTGTTGAAGTCAGTTTTGTACACGTACAGCTTGTATGCATGTACATACGTATTTGGGGTGGAGTGTGCTCCGAGTAACTCATCGTTCTCTTGAAAGTAGGATAGATCTCTAGATTCCATCAGACATTCCATCAGAGATCCTCCACATTCCATCAGAGATCCTCCACATTCCATCAGAGATCCTCCATATTCTGTCAGAGACTTCCTACATTCCATCAGAGACTTCCTAAATTCCTTCATTGCAGTTCACTGCACAAGTAGCAATGTTATTATGTGTAGAGGTCGTGAGTGATGGCTATCTGCTCTTTATCACATTCCTGGGCTGTGGAATGTTTGTGTGCTATTGTCTGCCACAAGCTAACCTGCGACAAGAATGACATATCTGATGTCCTACTATGGCTTGTCTGTATCCATCATTACGTTCCTAATGTGTAGTCTTGGTTTGTATGTAGTTTATACAGTGTGGTCTGTGTGTATGTGTGTGTGTGTGTGCGCCTGCCTGTGTGTGTGCACCTACGTGTGTGTGTGTGTGTGTGTGTGTGTGTGTGTGTGTGTGTATGTGTGTGTGTGTGTGCGCCTGCCTGTGTGTGTGTGTGTGTGTGTGTGTGTGTGTGTGTGTGTGTGTGTGTGTGTGTGTGTGCGCCTACTCTGTGTTGTGTGCGTGTGTGTGCATGAAACTGTGTGTGTGTGCGTGTGTGTGTGGGAGTGGCTGTGTACCATGTGGGTGTGGTTTGCGTTGCATGTACATGTACATAAGTCTACACCAGGTCTGCGTGGTAATCGAAGTAGTGCAACTATTGCTCTCTACTTTACACTAACACTTCCTCCATTGTTTACTTCTTGAAATGTATGTGTCAGTTTCTTATCTCAAAAACTACACTGAAGTGATTTGTATATTGCTCAAAATATAAGTATTATTTCAGTGTTTCTTGTATAATATTTTAACATCCTTTTTCAGACTATGTGTGTAACATTTTCAATTTTAATCATTATAGAAGGCTCAAAATGCCATTTTAATGTAATCATTGCTACAATCCTGATCGCAGTGCCTGTTATTGCGTTTTAGGTCCTACCATCATCGCATCCATACGTATGTCTAGTCCACATACATACATGTACCTACGTACATATGTCACAAATATCGATATGCATGTCATCTGTGTTCTGTTGAACTTCAGATACCGTCTCAAGGAAGCCAATGGTGACGAAATTGGAAACAAAATCTTCACAGTAACTCCACATGTCGATGTCCGGCAGGGGATTCCCCTGTTTGGTGCCCAGTACCACTTCCAACTCCACGGTGTTGTGGACCTCCCAGAATACCTCGTGCACTTTCCACTCTTTGTAGAGTGAGTTGTGGAGGGGGTGGTTGTGTTGTTATGTTCATTAATATTCATTGTTGTTGTTGTTGTTGTTGTTAACGTCCAAGATCATTTGTTGTATTTATAGCTGATTATAGTTGTTGTTATTGTTGTTAACCATCAAGATCATTTGTTTATTTTTGTTTATACTTGAAAAGAGGGTTGTTTGGCTAGGTAACATCACACTGTTTATATTTGTTGTCATTGTTGAAAAGTATTCTTATCTTTTTCAGAATGTTAAAGGAGTTTAATATGGAGCTGGAATATTCGCAAAATTTTTATGAATTCTTTTCCCAGCATCGTTTATGTCATGACGATTTGGACCTGATGTACAAGATGCAGGCGATGGACAGAAATACAGTGAGTGGAGGATGAGGTCATGATAACATCCACTCACACCTCCACTATCCCACACGACTTGTTCTCTCCATGTGTACAGGGTACAATGTCAGTTGATGAATGGGAAGCAATAGGTACGTGTGTGTGTGTGTGTGTGTGTGTGTGTGTGTGTGTGTGTGTGTGTGTGTGTGTGTGTGCACAGGTGTACGCAAGTACGTACACTTATTCATATATGAGTACCATAGTGTGTATATACTGATGTACATACATACATATCTGCTGTCAAGCTTGTAGTGAGGTTGAATCCCCTCCACTCCTGCAGGTTTATACATGGTGTTTGTATTCCGGAAGCAACAGGACCACCACATCTCTCGGAGGTCACCTGAAGGGTCATATGGCTTGTCCTCTTGGGATTCTCTGGGAGGCTCTCGTGGAAATGTTCCGCGCCGACCTTACGGAGGCAGTTATGGAAAGGGTTCTCACACGTGGTCTGACGCTCCATCACCAAAGCGTTACAAATCTCATTGATTTTAAACTGTTCTCAGATGCATGTTTGTGTATAGTACTATATCCGTCACTTCCTAATTGTCGTATTTGTTTTTGTTATTGTGTTTCTTGTGGGATAAATTTTCCAAATGTTGCTTATGACAATTGATTTTTATTGTCTCCTGTTGTATATCCACAGCATATGTATGCATACATACAGATTGTATTTACTGTGTATATTGTTCAACAGTTGTACTGGCCATCACTTCAGTTAGCTGTTCATGGCATCGCATTGTGTCTGTAGTATCTCCATCTGTCATTCTGTGTGTATTGTACGTAACTTTCAACGTTAATTTTGTCTAATCTTGTGTCTGCTATTGTTGTCATGGCAACAGTGACACGATATCACATGCTCTGGTTAGCTGATCTGGCAGGTGCACATACATGTAGTGTGTCAAGAGGAACCAGATGGGGCATTGATCGGTCACAGATCATTGAACTCTCACATACGAAGGGCTGACGTAATGGGGTGACCCATGTACAATGGAGGTAGTGTGGTCTGGAGAGTCACCCACGTGTGTGTGCTCAATGGAGCCACTACCCATTATTTTCATGTGTGTGTGTGGGAGTGTGCACTTGTGTTGTTGTTGGCATGTTTTGACTTCACTGTGTAATTTGCAGTGTATGGTTTGGTGTGGGAGGTGCCGTGTGTAGTATAGGTATGTACAGGAGGTTACAGTGCCACTGGTCTACACATACCATCACAGTGTGTGTGTATCTGTTGTTTGTATGTATTGTGTGCACGTGTTTGGTGTACCTGTATGTGTGTGGGTGATGTCCATCCTGCTACGATATGTACGTGTGCACATACACATGCACTTGTTTACGTTGTGGTCTAGTACACGCTCCGTGTTCATGCACACGTCAATCATTTTGTTCACACCAAATATTTTGTTCAAGAGGAGTATATTTACAAAGGAGATTATTATTCAACAGTGTACACATACAAATGGATTGGCTGAGTCTATGTTATGTACAGGTAAAATTGGATGTAGATAAATAATTTGGGAGTGTAGTTGTTTGTAAAATTCAGTTCTGTCTCAAGCCATCCGAAACATTTTGAACTGACAGGAATGGGTTCAAGAGGAGCTCTTTTCGAGTCATTTCCTTTTCCTCCCCCCACCACAGGGGCTGCCAGTCCTCGAACAGCGACTTCAACGTCAGGTCGGGCGATTCACTCACGCAGATAGACTGTTTTCCACATGCGATCTCTTTATCGAGGTAAATAGCAGACGGAGACATCATGGCATCAAAGTAGTGAGCGAAGGTGAACAATGACCACTGTGGGTTCACGTCCATCAAGTTCCCCCTCTGCTTCTGGTGCAGTGAGAGGTGCTGGTCTGTTCGGCTTGTGATGGGGACTGCTGGTCCAGTCACCTCGTACACCTGAAGGATGGAGTGTGACGTGATCCCGTATTGCTCCAATGTCAGCTGGTACATGGACATCTCGTGGTAGACTCTGTACATGGGAATGCCGAATTCATTGTCTCCTCTAGTTTTGCTTGGGAAGTGTCTACTCCCTGTTGATAGCATCTTAATGGCTGTGTTTTCCGCTTGTTGAGCAACCTCATTGGGAGCTTGGTTTGTTGTAGGTCCTCTTCTTCCCTGAGACTGGGCGTCTCTCGGAGCATATAGGGACCGTCGAACTGGATTAGCTCTGTCAAATCTATTGTCAGCTGCTACTTGCCTGTGTCCAGTGAATGAACGTCTCTGACGAAAGCTGCGCGAGAAAGAGTTTCCTCGAGGTATGTTTTGAATGGAGAATGGATGTACGCATTTCCACCCGCTGCTGGTGGTGTAAGGAGGAGTATAGTGCCCATCAGGGAGGAATACCAGAAAGCTGTCTTCAGATAGTTCAAACTCCCTTCGAACTTGGAGGTCGAATTCCTTCATCTTCATGGATGGGCTCACAGTGATGTCGGACATTTGGAATCCAACAAGAGACAACACAACAGAAATGGTTCTTGTTCCAACTTCTTCTTGGGGTGAGGGTAGAAAACAGTCCAGTTCGGTGCACTCTGATGTCAACTCCTCGTAACCTTGAAGACCCTGAAACTTGTGATACAGAACAACATTCTGCTGTGGAGGAATCCCCACTTTCTTCCTCAAAATGTGAGCAAATTCGCACGACAGCATCCCTTCTTGAATCAGTATACTTGTTGAAGGTACAAAAGCCTTTTGCGGCCACAGGGAAACGTTGACTGTGATCAACCGGCCCTCTCCAAAGATGTCTTTTCTGATGTGTAGAGGAAGAGGAATTTGTGAAGACGACACTTCTTTTGCAAGGTGAAGATGGCATATGACTGCACGCTGGGAGAAAAACAGTAGCGAAGGTGGGAACACGTCTTTTACTGACGAAACAGTTGAAACTTCATCCAATAGCTCTTCGTTGTTGTCTTCACTGTTGGAGTCGTTGTCTTCTTCCAGCCATTCTTCTTCTGTCCCAACATCTACTTGTCTAGTAGACAGAGCAGTGCTGAAGGTCATTTGCAGACAGAGAGACAAAAAGTGCGTCAATGTATTGATCGTTTGAGGAACAATCATGGCCATTTCTTCTTCTTCCATGCCTTTCACAACAAAATCGGCCACTCCGTCAGCCTCACATTCGAGCAAAAATACCAGAATACTGTCCGCGAAGGGTCCAACGAAGGGACGGATCCACAACTGGTAGGTGACGCCGTTCCCCATACCGTTGTGACACACCTGGTGGTTCCACACGGCTGGGGTCCTCGAATGGGTTTCTTCGATGTGACCGCGCTCCTTCGTCGAGAATATGGACAGCTCGACGTGGGAAGATGTTGCTAGACCGGGTAAGTGTGCGCTTTTGACAGTTTGAAATGTATGTCCTATTCTAATCTTCCTCAGCGCTTCTTCCAAGGGTTTGTTGGTGTCGTGGTACGGCAGCTCCGAACTGCGTTTACCGTCTGGACCAACCTTTCCGCCGTTTGGACCATTCTGCGTTGGATTTTGTTGTCGGTGTGTCCTGTCGCTTTCTCTTTGTCGAGTAATCCTCGGGCCTAGACACTGTCCCATGCTGCCCGACTCACTAACGTGCAATCGCTACCTTTGGCATCTCGAGCATTACCGATACGTAATAACGGAGAGTTAGCTACCGCGATCGGAAGTGAATTAAATCAGCGCCGGAAATAATTGAGATCTAGTCACGTGTTGCTATTTTTAGTTTTATATGGGCGTAACACGCTCTACGAACCCCACCCCGAAAGCTATTGCTAAGCTACAGTGCAAGGAGTAGAACAGGGGTTGATCTTCTTCAGGAGGTTGTTGTGGTACTTTCTCAGTCAACCATTTACTTTATGAGCTAATGTATCAGACACAATGAGTTTCAAGGGAGTGGAGCTTTGTTCAATCTTGCTTGGAGCTACTCTTCTCTCTTTGGCTGGAATAGATGTAGTGCTTGGTCAGACTGTGGAGAGCTGTACACTACAAAATGTTGTCATTAATGTTGGTCCAAGTGAGTCTGACAATGCGTCATGCATGACTTGTTATCCTAAATGGACCTCTTCACACCAGCATGGCTTATATGGGCTGATTCTCTGTGGCAACATGTCTTGTGGGCACAAGTGCACTCACATACAGTGACAGCATAAGTCCCAACAGCAATCTGGCCACAAGGGCATAAAAAATGAGGGAATAAGGGTGATGTTGTAAAGAGGTCTGACTGTATACTAGTGTATGGGAGCACTACCAAGGGTGATGTTGTGAAGAGGTCTGACTGTATACTAGTGTATGGGAGCACTACCAAGGGTGATGTAGTGAAGAGGTCTGACTGTATACTAGTGTATGGGAGCACTACCAAGGGTGATGTTGTGAAGAGGTCTGACTGTATACTAGTGTATGGGAGCACTACCAAGGGTGGTGTTGTAAAGAGGTCTGACTGTATACTAGTGTATGGGAGCACTACCAAGGGTGGTGTTGTAAAGAGGTCTGACTGTATACTAGTGTATGGGAGCACTACCAAGGGTGGTGTTGTAAAGAGGTCTGACTGTATACTAGTGTATGGGAGCACTACCAAGGGTGGTGTTGTAAAGAGGTCTGACTGTATACTAGTGTATGGGAGCACTACCAAGGGTGATGTTGTAAAGAGGTCTGACTGTATACTAGTGTATGGGAGCACTACCAAGGGTGATGTAGTGAAGAGGTCTGACTGTATACTAGTGTATGGGAGCACTACCAAGGGTGATGTAGTGAAGAGGTCTGACTGTATACTAGTGTATGGGAGCACTACCAAGGGTGATGTTGTAAAGAGGTCTGACTGTATACTAGTGTATGGGAGCACCAATAAAGGTGTTGCTATACAGAGGTTTCATATGTAATGTGATGTTGATTATAAAGAGTAGGCTGTGTCCAGCCTGTGTATGACGTTAATCACACTTTGATTACAAATTCTTGATTTTTCACAGGTGACACAGAATTCTGGCATCCCAATTTTGAACCAAAGATCATAGGTCCCTATCGAGGAACGATAGAATACTCTGATCCTTCTGGTGAGCTTGTCAGACCACACCTGGTTCCACCATGTGCACTCTGGTAGTGTAGTACTGGTAGACACATGCAGTGTTGCAGAATGTAATATGATGATGAGAATATGTGAAGTAACTGTTGTCAGGGAAATATCCTTAGAGTTAACCCGCATGTTCATGATTCACCTCGCATGTTCACAATTCCACCTCGCATGTTCACAATTCCACTTTGCATGTTCACAATTCCACCTCGCATGTTTACAATTCCACTTCGCATGTTCACAATTCCACTTCGCATGTTCACAATTCCACCTCGCATGTTCGTAATTCCACCTCGCATGTTCACGATTCACCTCGCATGTTCGCAATTCCACCTCGCATGTTCACTATTCACCTCGCATGTTCACGATTCACCTCGCATGTTCGCAATTCCACCTCGCATGTTCACTATTCACCTCGCATGTTCACGATTCACCTCGCATGTTCGCAATTCCACCTCGCATGTTCACTATTCACCTCGCATGTTCACGATTCACCTCGCATATTCGCAATTCCACCTCGCATGTTCACTATTCACCTCACATGTTCACAATTCACCTCGCATGTTCGCAATTCCACCTCGCATGTTCACGATTCACCTCACATGTTCGCAATTCCACCTCGCATGTTCACTATTCACCTCGCATGTTCACGATTCACCTCGCATGTTCGCAATTCCACCTCGCATGTTCACTATTCACCTCGCATGTTCACGATTCACCTCACATGTTCGCAATTCCACCTCGCATGTTCACTATTCACCTCACATGTTCACAATTCACCTCGCATGTTCACTATTCACCTCGCATGTTCACAATTCACCTCGCATGTTCACAATTCCACCTCGCATGTTCGCAATTCACCTCACATGTACGGTGTGTGCAGGTACTGAGATCATTGTGCTCAAGTCCACTCCACTCACTCACTGCGAGTCCAACATCCGCTACTCCATGAAGACCATTCCGAGTCAACTTGATAGCACTGAAGCTAGAGTCAGTGCACTTTTCACTGTGGACAGTCGTACTGGTGAAGTGCGAACATCGGACACTATCAATGAGGGTGAAATTGTGAGTTACTAGCTGTGTGTGTGTGTGTGTGTGTGTGTGTGTGTGTGTGTGTGTGTGTGTGTGTGTGTGTATCTAATACTTTGATGTATTCTGAAATGACTGGAGTTTGTGATTACATGATGTATCCTCTCTCATACATAGAGCACCACCTATTCATTCTATTTATACACGTACTACGATTTTGAAGGAGCAGATACAGTAGCCTGTCCTACTGGCTACTGCGATCCTCGTTGCGGCACATTCTGTTGTCGAGATTTTTTACGATCTCTTATCGGCCATTACCAGTATCTTGATGATGACGGCGATTATGTTGACCCTTGTCCCACCACATGCCCAGGCTATTCTGTATATCAGAATGTGTTCAATCCCACCAGGGCTCATGGGTCCTATTACATATGTACCGAAGATGAGCGAGATAGGGTATGTGTGTGTGTGTGTGCGTGCATGCGTGCGTGTGTGCGTGCATGCGTGCGTGTGTGTGTTTGTGTATGTGTCAGTGTGTGTGTGTGTGTGTGTGTGTGTGTGTGTGTGTGTGTGTGTGTGTGTGTGTGTGTGTGTGTGAGAGAGAGAGAGAGAGAGATAGAGATAGATAGATAGAGAGAGAGAGAGAGAGAGAGAGAGAGAGAGAGAGAGAGAGAATGTGTGTGTGTAGACAAGAGAGAGGGAGGGAATAGAGAGATAGAGATGACCACAATACATACCTGTAGCATCAACTGCTTATGAGCTTTGTTCCAGACAAGCTACGTATGGATTAATACATGTGTAGAGCTGGATAAGGACCTTTGGGAGGACACTATGTATGTGTGTTGTGTGCTTATCCCTAATTGTAGGATCGAATACAAGTGGATATTTCCATTGTTGACTCTAACCGACGGCCAACATTCACCTCTTGTCCAAGCACAATAACAATACTGGATGTGAGTTGATTGCATCACACCACTGGCATGATTGTATAACACCCCTGGCATGATTGCATCACACCACTGGCATGATTGCATCACACCACTGGCATGATTGCATCACACCACTGGCATGATTGCGTCGCACCACTGGCATAATTGCGTCACACCACAGGCATGATTGTGTCACATGCCAGCTCACTTGTGTAGTAAGTAACTTGAAGGACACACCACATCTGTACTTCTTATCTAAGGTATTTACTATCAGTATTGGTATGAGCTAGGACTATTTCACATGATATATGAGATATTTCCTAGAGTGTGCACGAACCAAGGTACTCACTCAGCAAGCTGTACTCTTATCTCTAATGCTGTGTGTTTGAGTGACACAGTGTGATGTTCCCCGATTGATCCTACCTCAGGACACCTCCGTTGGCAGTCTGATTGCTCAAGCTGCTGCTACAGATCCCAACGCAGGATTGAATGGAACCTTTAGATTCACCTTAACACAGAGACTACCCACACCACAGTCTGTGAGTACATCCTCTATGTGTGTGTGTGTGTGTGTGTGTGTGTGTGTGTGTGTGTGTGTTTGTGTGTGTTTGTGTGTGTGTGTGTGTGTGTGTGTGTGTGTGTGTGTGTGTGTGTGTGTGTGTGTGTGTGTTTGTGTGTGTTTGTGTGTGTGTGTGTGTGTGTGTGTGTGTGTGTGTGTGTGCGTGTGTGTGCATACTATGTGTATTTGTGTACAAGTGGAATGTACACATTTATGTACAGTATGTAAGTACAGTCCAACTTGCTTGTAAGTACCTTGTAGGGTGTGCCAAATCTGTACTTCTTATCAGAGGCACTTACTATCAGTACTGGTTGATATGGTGTACATGAGCTAGGGACTGAGTGAGGTGTACTCACTAACCAGGAGTGTGTACTAACCAGGAGTGTGTACCAACCAGGAGTGAGTACCAACCAGGAGTGTGTACCAACCAGGAGTGTATACCAACCAGGAGTGTGTACTAACCAGGAGTGTGTACTAACCAGGAGTGTGTACTAACCAGGAGTGTGTACTAACCAGGAGTGTGTACTAACCAGGAATGTGTACTAAGTAGGACACAAACTAAGCCAGTTGCTTTGTACTCACATACATACGTATGTTAGTGTAGTGTATATACTAGCACATATGCAGGAGCTTGTTATGTATAATATGTGTGTACTCACACACAGGGAATCTACTTCACTATTGACTCTGTTAATGGGGAGATATTCACTGCTGGAGCATTGGACTACAACAGACGGAGTATCTTTGACCTCCTGGTCACTGTGTCTGTAAGTCATGCTGAGGGTGTGCAACCATGTGACTGCCATGTGACAGTTATGTGAAAGTCATGTGAACAGCTTGAATTTCCAACTTGTACATATGTGTAGGACCTGGCTGTTGACCCTCTCTCAAGTTTGTGTGAGATCACAGTGAATGTGCAGGCTGCAGCAGAAACACCCCCTGTCTTCCCTCACGACCCTATCATAGTCTACATTGACGAGATCCCTGACCACTCACCGGTTTATTTTGTGGTTAGTTCTATTCAACACTCTGGTACTTCACCTGGGATATTGTGTGTGCGCGCGCGCGTGTTGTTGTGTGTGTGTGTGTGTGTGTGTGTGTGTGTGTGTGTGTGTGTTTGTGTGTGTGTGTTTGTGTGTGTGTGTGCGCTTGCTTTATGCAGGAGTTACTGAATTACGTATTATGTAGATATGAGTGTGTTGTGTGTATTGAATAATGTATGTACAGTATGTGTGTATTGTGTGTGTATTTTGTACATACTGTGGATGTGTATTCCTCACAGTAGTAATGTGCTGGATGGTTCCCTTGAGTGTTCATGCAGTCCACTCTACAGAATGTGTGTGTATGTATCTTCTTCACACATAGAATCAAAGGAGACAGATTTTCAACTTTGAGGCCTACGATCCAAACACTGGATCCGTTGAGAATATGCATTACAATCTCAAAGCATGTAAGCAGCTCATCATGTGATGGTGTGTGTACCACTGTAACTGTACCAACCTCTCTACCTGCCAGTGTGTTCTAATTTGTTGTCGTGTTTATCTTCATCATGTACAGACAATCCGGGAGCACTGGCCACTCTGGACACCCTCACATTTGGTGATGTAGAGTTCTTCGTGGACGAGCATGCACGAGCTCTCTACGTCAGGGGTCCTGTTGACAGGGAGAAAAAATCATCCTACACCTTCGAAGTACAGGTAAGATGTCAGCGGTAACCCTCACACATCTCTCACTCATCACCCCTCACACATCTCACTCATCACCCCTCACTCATCACCCTCACTCGTCAACCCTCACTCATCACCCTCACTCGTCAACCCTGATGCTCCCTCTCCCTCACTCATCACCCCTCACTCATCACCCTCACACAACCCTCACTCATCACCCTCACACAACCCTCACTCATCACCCCTCACTCATCATCCCTCACTCATCACCCTCACTCATCACCCCTCACTCATCATCCTTCACTCATCACCCCTCACTCATCACCCTCACTCATCACCCCTCACTCATCACCCTCACTCGTCACCCCTCACTCATCAACCCTCCCTCTTCCCACTCCCAGGCCTACCGCACTCAGACCACTCAGTTCACAGATGCCACTGTCCTGGTCTATGTTAATGACGTCAATGAGCAGCCTTATTGGCCCCAGTCCGACTACATCACTTACTTGTCCGAGCGAGCCGAGGTGGGGGACATTGTCTACCACCTCACAGCACAGGACATAGATGTTGTGAGTTCTTTGTGGAGTTCACTCCTTACTCCATTCCATTGTCATGGGATCATTCTACTATAGAGTATTTATTTGTATAAGTTTATGTATACTTCTGATTCCCATTCCAAAATTCCATGGAACCTCATAATTCCCCTTCCCACTCCAACTTTCCTAATACTGAACTCTTGCCATCCTTCACAATTGTTCAGGGTATCAATGCCGAGTTAAGGTACTCCATGACTGATGAGATCCTCTCGGAGACCATAGACGGAGATGAGGAGTACTTTGACACTGACTCGGTATTCACGGTGGATCAGTTTGGTGTGATCCGAGTCAACCAACTCGTCAGTTTCGGGTACTATCGCTACTTCCAATTTACGGTACGTTTGTTGTTTCATGTGATGGTGTAATGGTGATGGTGTAATGGTGATGGTGTGATGGTGATGGTGTGATGGTGATGGTGTGATGGTTTGATCATGTGATATGTGATGGTGAGTGCTCATTCACTAAGGAAATGTTCTCAATTAACTGGAGTAGCTTCCTTATGTGGAACCCCTAACACTTATTGGAACATAATCCTCTATTTTGACTCTTATCTTTTTTTGGAAGGCAATATCTTATTTAGCCTTTGTCCTTATATGGAATGAGTTTTCTTATTTTGGTCTTTTATCGTTACTTTCAATCCACTTCCATATTTGGAATCCACTTTGTTTTTCTATTTGTTGTTGCTCCAGGCCAAGACAACAGACACAGCTGGTAGTGAGACCAGTGGTCTGTCGGCAGAGACAGAGATCCTCATCATCATTGTGGACGTCAATGACCATGAGCCGATGTTTGTTCCTCTCAACTACACACAGATAAAGTGCGAGAATCACGGAGGTGATACCGTGATACCCCACTTCCTGATAACTGTAACGGTTAGTGCTATGTGGTGGACAAAGTGTTTGTAGTGCTAATAGTGCCAGTAGTACTAATTGGTCTCAAAGTGCTAATTGTGCCTGTAGTGTTAGTGGGGTCAGTACTAATAGTGCCAATAGTGCTAATAGGGGTCAAAGTGCTAATAGTGCCAGTAGTGCTAGTTGGGATGTAAGTGTTATTAGTGCCAGTGGTGCTAGTTGGGATCAAAGTGCTGCCAGTGCTGGTGATGCTGGTGGATCACTAATACATGAAATACTGATGGTCCACATCTCTACACTCAGGTGGTTGATCCTGATCACGGGAATGCCGGTGCCGTCAACTTTGCTATCACAGGAACATATGCATCCAGGTGATCATCAAATGCAACAGTGTACAAAAACACAAACTCTCACACCCCATAAAGACATGTACACTCACTTGCACACACACACACACACACACACACACATACACACACACACACGCGCATAAATGCACACACACGTACACACGAACACACACACACACACACAGAAGAAGCAAGAGAAAACTAGCACATTTTTTCTTCCCTTCCAGTTTTCGCTTTTATGACGTCACATACGTATATCCTCACTTCACAAGCATGAATGCCAATGTGACCACTACAGCCAAGGTTGAGAACACGGCTGTGTTGGATGCCGAGTCCATTGACCTCTACGTCCTCAACATCGACGCCACAGAGCTCACAATGGATGACCCAAAAGTGGGCCACGGCCACATGTTCTTCCGAGTGTGCGACTACAACGACCATGTACCCTACTTCGAACAGCCCGGTGGATATACTGTTTCTGTCCAAGAGAATGTTCAAGAGTACATTCAAATTGTTAGGGTCTTTGATGATGACAGAACGTTTCAAAATACACTATCCACTCTGTCCATCACTGGCGGCAATCCTAACAGTTCGTTCCACTTACAGGCAGCTGAGCAGTACAACACATGGTTCCTCTGGGCCATCAATCTGGACTACGAGATGTCCACACGTCACGTGCTGACTTTGACTGCAACCAACGAAGCTCAGACTTACCTCAATGACTGTCATGACATTTGTAGGCCTAACACACTATCACAGAGTGTGGAAGTGATTGTGAACGTCATTGTGAGTTGAACTGAGTGTGTTGTGCAATATTAATATAGCAACGATGAGTGGTATCTATATGATACACACACACATGCATGCACACACACACACACACACACACACACACACACAACACACACACACACACACACACACACACAACACACACACACACACACACACACACACACACACACTACTCATTGTTTAACACTATTTTCCTATCTTAGGATCGTAATGACAATTGTCCATTCTTCCAACCCACGCACTACGACAACATTCCCATTGATGAGAATTCAGCATCAGGAACCTTCATCGTAACCTTGACAGCACTGGACCACGATCAGCCCGACACTGCTCAGTCCACCCCCTGGTACTACATGAAGTCTGACACAGGGAGAGGGCTTTTCCAGGTGGAGGACTCCACCGGGAGAGTGACCGTACACCAGCCACCGGATTTCGAGGATATCCACCAGATCACGTTGGGCGTGTTTGTCCACGATTTGGGAGGGGCTCATGAGGATTACCTTTGTCCGGAGATCGAGGCTACTGTGGAAATCGACATTGTTAATCTCAACGACAATCCACCTCTTTGTGTTGGATGTGAGTTTTGTCACACCCACACTACCTGTAGACACACCCATTGATCAGCAGACTAAGCAATCCTCTGTACTTGAAAACAATACAGCATAGCTGTCCACAGGCCCTAAGAAATGCTCTGTCAGCAAACATACCTTTTTCATATTTGCATTTGTATTTCATCATTGTCAGAAGTTTTGTGTATGTTGTATTTGATACTTTTAAGAGACTTTATCTTATCCACTTATCCAATCACCTCTCTCCCCTCCCCTCTCTCCCCTCTCCTCTCTCCTCTCCCATCTCCTCTCCCCACCCCTCTCTCCCCTCTCCCTCCCCTCTCCTCTCTCCTCTCCTCTCTCCTCTCCCCCTTTTCTCTCTCCTCTCCCCTCTCTCCTCTCTCCTCTTTCCTCTCTCCTCTCCTCTCCCCTCTCTCCTCTCTCCTCTTTCCTCTCTCCCCTCCCTCTCTCCTCTTTCCTCTCTCCTCTCCTCTCCCCCTTTTCTCTCCCCTCTTTCCTCTCTCCTCTCCTCTCCCCTCTCTCCTCTCTCCTCTTTCCTCTCTCCTCTTTCCTCTCTCCTCTTTCCTCTCTCCTCTTTCCTCTCTCCTCTCTCCTCTCTCCTCTCTCCCCTCTTCCCTCTCCTCTCTCCCCTGCATAGGTCCTTACTACGTGGACTGTGTTCCCGAAGACGCCACTTTGGGCCATTTTGTAGTCAAGGTGATCACAAGTGACCTGGACTGGGACGGGCTGAGACCAGGGCTGAGGGCTGGTAGTCCAGTGTCGTATTCCATAGTCTCACAAACTAGAGATGTGAGTGTTGTTGTTGTTGTTGTTGTTTATGTAATCATGTACAACAAACACCATGTTGTAAGTTTACCATTCAACTGTCAATTTGTTTGCGGGTTAGTTTTTTTTGTTTACGTTTTTTGTTTATTGTTATCGTGCAATTTAATTATTAATTAACTTTTATCATACATACTGTCATGTACATGTGCCTGTTGATGGTTGTCTAGGGGACCTTTGTCATCAATGATGGTGTCAGTGGGGGCGATGATGACACTGGCGTGATCACAGTCAACAACTCTTCACTTCTTGATAGAGAGATGTATTCCGGAGACACACACACCATCACTGTCAGAGCCTATGATGGTTTGAACAACTCGTGAGTCTAACGTGTTGTACCTACCGGCTGTACAGGGTGGTGTACCTACTGGCTGTACAGGGTGGTGTACCTACTGGCTGTACAGGGTGTTGTACCTACCGGCAGTACAGGGTGTTGTACGTACTGGCTGTACAGGGTGGTGTTGTACATACCGGTTGTACAGGGTGGTGTTGTACTTACTGGCTGTACAGGGTGTTGTACGTACTGTCTGTACAGGGTGGTGTTGTATGTATGGCTGTACAGGGTGGTGTTGTACTGGCTGTACAGGGTGGTGTTGTACATACCGGTTGTACAGGGTGGTGTTGTACATACTGGTTGTACAGGGTGGTGTTGTATGTATGGCTGTACAGGGTGGTGTTGTACTTACAGTGACCCGTCTCCTCCTGTCCTTGCAGTCCTGACATCATTGTCACTGTAAGAGTGTGTGACGTCAACGACAACTGCCCGACCTTCACTAGTGATCGTGTCATCACTGCTACTGTTTCAGAGGTGGGTGTGGCTGTAGTGTGTCTTAGTGGGTGTGTCTGTTGTATGTGTCCATGGTGGGTGTGGCTGTTGTATATTCATATAATATATTGCTCATTCTCCTCACCCACAGTCTGACGAAGGCGGTGCCGCTGGGTCTCAAGTGACCCTCAGTTCTCCTCTGGTCACCAGCGACATTGATGTGACGGACATCAATCGGGATACAGCCTACGTGATCTCTGACTCCGATCCTCCAAATCCTCCGTTTAGGCTGGATCGATACACCGGAGAGGTCTTCGTCAGTTCACTGGGGGTGGACTATGATGATGATGTGAGACGATGGGTACTCACCATAGCAACCTTTGATGAAGCCAATCTCAACTGTCCGCTCCGCGTATGTTGCCCATAGCACTCTTCACCACACCAGTCAATGACCACACTTATCAATGACCAGATCCACTCATCACACCCATCAATGACTACACCCACTCACCACCACACCCACTTATCACCACACTCTTTCTCTTACAGAATGTAGCTGCAGCCTATGCAACCCTAACAATCAATGTTACCAATAGCAACGACCAGGATCCAGTGTTCAGCACTATCGAATACCGTCCTCCGGCCATCTCCGAAGGGACCATCAGTAACGGGATCGTCGTTCAAGTGTTGGACGTCAGCGATCCAGATGAGTTTGGGGTCACTGTGACGTCCACACTAGAACCCAATATACCAAGTGGTGCCATATACCCAGAGCAGCAGGAAGACCAAGTATGTGTTTGTTTGTTTGTTTGTTTGTTTACATGTTTAGTACATGTTTGAACTATCATGGCGGGCTGTTGATCTGTTGGGGAAAGCGATCCCACAACACCTGACACCATGTGCGTGGTATGCAGGTATAGAATAACTATGGTTATGTCATCTTGATCACTGGACTACCAATCCTATAATTAATCCTACAAGTGTTATTCATTTCATGTAATTAATTTATAATATAAATTGAGTATTAGTTTATTCTGTGATTAATTTTGTTCACCAGTTTGTTTAATAGTTTTGTGATTAATTTGATTAATTAATTGTCATGTTGATCTTACTACCGTCTTCTCTCAATCCCCAGTGGGTGCTAAAGGTATCTGGTGTTACTAATGTTGATCCAGTGACCCTGGACCGCGACAACCCAGCTCTGACCCGCGACCCTCTCTCGGGAAACCTACTGTACATTGTCTCACTAACAGCAACAGATTCTCCTGCTCCTGGCGGGACCCGAACAAGACGAGCTTTTGCCACAGTATGTCCTGATGTATACTGGTGTATGGTACAGTCCCGGTGTACACTGGTGTATGGTACAGTCCCGGTGTACACTGGTGTATGGTACAGTCCCGGTGTACACTGGTGTATGGTACAGTCCCGGTGTACACTGGTGTAAGGTACGGTCCCGGTGTACACTGGTGTATGGTACGGTCCCGGTGTATACTGGTGTATGGTACAGTCCCGGTGTATACTGGTGTATGGTACAGTCCCGGTGTATACTACTACATCTCTTGGTATGATTCTGTATATTATTAGTATATTATTAGTATAACTCAGTATAATCATGAATATACAGTTGAGTGTAGTATCTGATGCTCTACAGGCTTACATAGAAGTGTATGACATCAACGACAACACTCCAGACGTCAGCCCAGACTCCACCATCCAGCGCAATGTACCTGAGAACGCTCATGCTGGATACGTGGTGTCTCATGTGGCAGCCACAGACGCTGACTGGGGAACCAATGCCGACATCCACTACTACCTGGATCCACTACAAACTGACTTCGCCATCGGGTCAGACTCCGGAGCCATCACGACGCTGACTGCCTTGGATCATGAGAGGATTAGTTCTTACACCTTTCAAGCCTGTGCAGCCGATAGGGGGACTCCGCAAGTTCGATCTGCCTGTGTGAGTGATGCTGTGATGTGTGTGAGTGGTGCTGTGATGTGTGTGAGTGGTGCTGTGACGTGTGTGAGGGGTGCTTGGAGTGTGATGCTGTGATGTGTGTGGGTGTTGCTGTGATGTGTGTGAGTGGTCCTTGGTGTGTGTGACCTGATGGGGTCAATCCAGTTACAACTGGTCCATTCTAAACATAAACACATCTTATCCACAGACACAGTGATACATCTTTGCAACATCAGTTGCTCAACCTTATTGTTGTTTATACATGTCCTTGTTTGTATTTAGTTTTGTTTTTGTTTGTGTCTTGTTTGATTCTTGTTGTTTACTCCCTTCGGGTTGCTCAGGTGGGTGTTGAGATCACAGTAGGAGATGTTCAGGACAACTGTCCCCTTCTGACAGTCAACCCTTTGTCAGTCTCAGTCAACGAGGGTCGACCTGCTGTTGACACTAACATTGGTATTTCCATATCTGCCGAGGATCGGGACAGCACCAGTGCACAGAATACCATCACGTTGAGTCTGAACGGTGGAAGCAATCCTCACTTTGGGATTGTGACGGACACAAGTACTGCTGGATCTGTTGTGAGTGTGTGTGGGTGTGGGTGTGGGTGTGGGTGTGGGTGTGTTTGTGTACTTGTGTGTTTGTGTTTGTGTGTGTTGAGTGTGTATGTGCAAGTGTGTGTAAGTGTGTACATGCAAGTGTGGGTAAGTGTGTACATGCATATGTGGAGTGTGTACATGTGTGTAGATAAGGGCAGGTGTGATGTTTTAGTGTACGTATATTTTCTACGTTCTTCATATGTTCCATGTGCCCAGACTGCCCACATAGACCAGCTAGCTAGCGGTACTCCACTGGATCACGAAACACTCAACGTACATCATCTCACCATCACTGCTTCAGATGGACAGTGTTCAGTAAGTCCAACAGTTATCCTAACCCAAGTGCCCCTCTCAACTGGAGATCACATCCTTGTTACCCCCTCCCTCCCTGCTGCCTGTAGGATTCCGTCGTGGTGAAAGTGGTTGTTGAAGACCTCCCTGATGAGCCCCCTCACTTGACATCACCGACCTACAGTGGATCGGTCAGAGAGGATGTTCTGGAAGGCTCCATCGTGCCTGTGGTGAGTGCAGCTGGACTTTGAACCCCTTCTGTTCCATAACAACAATCAACAAACAATAAAATGTGTTATTGTGTTGTTTTGTATGTTACAGACTCCATCCATTGGAGCAGCCGATCTGGACATACTACTGGATACCAACCAGCAGGATCCGGATGACACACTGATGTTCTCTTTAGTGTCCCTACCTGCTTCTACATCAATTGATGGTGTGTTTTCCATCAATCAGGACTCTCTTGATGTCTCGGTTCGTCAAGATGCCAATCTCGACTATGAAACCACCATGGTGTACACCTTTGACGTCGTGGTAACGGATACCGGAGGTTTGACTGACACAGGTCGTGTGACGATACAGATCCTGGACGTCAACGACAACTCACCGATATGGGACTACACGGGTTTGTACAACGCAGCCAGTGCTGCACTTGCCACAGTAACGGACGAAAGTAATGTCTGCTACGGAATCACCATAAGCCCCACTGTGTCTGGCACTCAGTCCCTCAACCTGTCTGTACCCGAAACAGTAGCGGTCAATTGTCCCCTGTTTGGTCCTGGGGTGAACCTGGTGAACTTCGTGTCTGATGCCGACAGCACCACCAACGCAGAGATATGGTTCAAGGCAGATCACGGAGATGATGAAAACATCGGGCTTGGACTGACCTATCCAGTTGATGCTGAGAATTCCAATGATGGTATTGTGTACCTGCACGAACAACTAGACTACGAAGTGAAGGTTCTCCACACCCTCACCGTCCGTGCCATCGATCGTGGCACTCCTCCAATGAGTGATTCTTTGTTCGTCTACGTGCACGTCCTGAATGACAACGACCACTATCCATTGTTTGAACGCAGGAACTTCCTTGTAGTCTACTGCGAGGAGACCTATACCAGGCTAGCTGTACTACGAGCAGTTGATCTCGATGGAGATAACGTCACATATTCTGTATCAAGCGGTGAGTGGAATTGTGTGTGTGTGTGTGTGTGTGTGTGTGTGTGTGTGTGTGTGTGTGTGTGTGTGTGTGTGTGTGTGCGTGTGATGTGTGTCAGTAGTCATGTCAGTGTGTATGTGAGGTGAGTGTGGGTGGGTGTGTTGTGTTCATGTATATTTCTTCACACATGTGGTGTGCTAGTATTGGATGCTGGATCTTGTCTGGTAGCATGTGAATGGTGATGTGTCAACCCTTCTTCCATCATGTCTTCAGTAAACCCAGCTGCGCTGACCTCCAACGTGGAATTGAGGCTGGTGGAGGAGTCGGTGGAGGTGTGGTTGAACGCCACAGATTACGAGACATTCAAGGAAGCTGTCATCGTGATTGAGGTCAGTCTGTTTGTGGCATGACTGTCACATGACTGTCATGTGATATTGGTCCACTCTTGTAGTCCAACGACAACCATCCCGATCGCCCCCTAACGGACCAGGCAATAATCACAGTGACAGTTCTCGATGTCAACGACAATGTTCCCGTCATCACTAACATGGAGGCACTGACTCTCAACGGAGAGTACACGAGGGATGTTTTGGAGGATCCCTTCCACCCCGATGAACCTGTAGGTCTTTGTTGCTCGCGTTGTTGGTTTTTCGTACATATCATACTTTAGTGTATCATAACATGCTACATTGGACAGTTCGTTTCAAAGTTGTGCTAACAAGGTGACAGTTTCCTAGTTGACTCACTCCTGGTAAAAGTTACCTGAAATTGGCAAGCGATTAGCAGCTCACAACATACACTCTAGAAAACACTTTTTGGAGGTACAAATGGTTAAGGTGCTGCTTTCAGTAGTCCGATAAAGCAATCTTCTTACAAATCTTCTCACTTTCATTGCAGCTCGCAGGAATCATGCTTTGATAGAATTATAATATTATGTACAAGTGCATACATTTCATATGTACAGCCTTGATCTTTACGCTCTCCTTGTGAAAGTGAACCTTTACCTGTTGACATATTTCTAGTGAAAGTTAAAAGTCATCTGTGAGCATTTCTGCATTTATCATTAAAAGTTAACTGCATTCACGATACATACAGTATTACCATATAGCGGGAAATTTTCATGGAACAAATTTTCAAGGATTTCGCAGTTGACCTAACATTCACAAAAATAAAACCCTTGAATTAGGCATAATTGTGTTCTCATTCTGCATGGTAAGCCAGCATCTGTGAAAATTTTATCCAGGAATTTTCATTTTTGAAGCCATCCACGAAAAAATATCGTCCCACGAAAATTTCCTGCTATACAGTGTGATAATATCTTATCATGATTTTATGATACTGCTATTTCCCTTCCTAGATCATGACTATCACTGGTGCTGATCGTGATGATGGTTTCAATCAGGAGTTGCATTTTGAAATTGTATCACAGACACCAGGGTCAAAGTTCACACTCAACGGTATGGGATAAGCGGTGTGTCAGAATCTGGAGTGGGTGTGGTCTAACACTGGTGTACACTGGTGCTGTACTTACCTGTACTATAGTCATCACTCAGTTTGTAGTGCTGAGTGGGTAGGGTTTGATATGGAGAGTGGGTGGGGTTTGATGTGAGGAGTGGGTGGGGGTTGTGGAAAATGGGTGTGGTGTGATATGGATAGTTGGTGTGGTTTGATATGGAGGATGGGTGTGGTTTGATATGGAGGATGGGTGTGGTTTGATATAAAGGATGGGTGTGGTTTGATATGGAGGATAGGTGTGGTTTGATGTGGAGGATGGGTGTGGTTTGATATGGAGGATGGGTGTGGTTTGATATGGAGGATGGGTGTGGTTTGATATGGAGGATGAGTGTGGTTTGATGTGAAGAGTGGGTGTGGTTTGATGTGGAGGATGGGTGTGGTTTGATATGGAGAGTGGGTGTGGTTTGATATGGAGAGTGGGTGTGGTTTGATGTGGCATACAATATCATTCCCCTGTCCTGTTACTGTCTGGTGTATCCCGTCCTCTTCAGCTATCAGCGGTGAGCTGTGGCCATCTGAAGTCCTGGACTACGAGGAGTACCCTGGTCCTTACAGAGTGGACTTCCGAGTATGTGACAGAGGAGACCAAGGGGTCAACAGACTCACTTGTGGAGAGGAGAGCCACACTGTGCAGTGCTCAACACTACACTCGGTCATAATCAACATCACCAATGAGGCCGACCATCCCCCCCTCTGTCCCGATGTGATCAATGATTGTGTTCTTGAGGACAACACGAACCCGTTAAAGCAGATACTTAATGTAACGTGCACTGACGCCGACTACCCATTAGACCCAGAGTTCCAGTTCAGTATCACCAGAGTCATCATGTATGATGGAACAGATATCACAGGTGAAGGAAGGTTTAGGATCGCCCCTGTGCGAGGTGCGATAGGAATACTTGAGTCCACCACAGGACTAGACAGGGAAGAAGTCAACGAATACACGATTACAGTCGAGGTGATGGAAACACACAGAGGAGCTCTAACTGGACTGACCACCACTGTCACTGTGAGTTTGATCAAATGATACCGTGTGACTGTCACATAAAATGGTCATGTGATGATCATGTGATATTCACATGTTTATCATGAATGTGTTGACAGTTATCACATGAAACTGTTGCTATTGTTGTGGACGATTGCCTGTTAAACTTCATTGGTAAACATCACTTTATTTACAGATTGTTTTGTGTATCGAGGATAGAAATGACGAGTCCCCGATGTTTCCCACTGACATTCCGATGGAGGTTGACAACTGTGGTGACGCTAGTATTAGCATTTCAGAGGACTCCAGTACCAACCACCACCTGCTAAACCTGGCTGCTCACGACCCGGACCTCAATCCTGTGTTGACCTACCAGATAGCCAGTGTTACTCCAGATCACAGGAGCTGTAAGCATCTCATATATAGTTGTGCATGTACTCAACACGACTGTGGATGGGATTAGACTAGTACACGTTACATTACTAGGTTGTTGTACGCATGTCTACCACGCTCAAGAGGATTTCTTCCACCACATTCACCTCAGTCACACCCACTTCAGTCACACCCACCTTAGTCAGACTCACTTCAGTCACACCCACCTTAGTCACACCCATCTCAGTCACACCCATCTCAGTCACACCCACCTTAGTCAGACTCACCTCGGACACACCCACCTTAGCTAGACTCACCTCAGACACACCCATCTCAGTCACACCCACCTTAGCCACACCCACCTCAGTCACACCCACCTTAGCCACACCCACCTCAGTCACACCCACCTTAGCCACACCCACCTCAATCACATGATTCTCTTCTCCCAGATTTCCTGTTTGCTCAAAACGGTTCACTGATCATGATCAATAATGTTGACTTTGAGGAACTTAGAGACAACTTCACTACCAATTTCTATCAGTTCATGTTGAGCGTCAGTGATGGAATTCATACAGACAGCATTACTGTGTGTGTGGAGGTTACGGATGCCAACGATAATGCACCTTTGTTCGTGCCACCCAGTAGAAATATCTCAGTCAACGAGGTGAGATGAGATGAAATTGTTTATATCGTGTGTACTTGGTGTACTGTGTACTGTGTGTACTGTATGTACTGTGTGTACTGTGTACTGTGTGTACTGTATGTACTGTGTGTACTGTATGTACTGTGTGTATTGTATGTACTGTGTGTACTGTATGTACTCTATGTACTGTGTATACTGAAATGATCTACTCTGCAGTATAATATGTCAAAATTCTGTTTAAATGATCATACAGTACGTACTACCTGTATCTTAATCCCATTTTCTTATTTTACTGTAAAAATATTCTGTTATGCCCATGTTGACCATATTACCAACTCCCATCCTGTGCTGTTCATGCAGTGTATGGGAGTTGGTCATCTGGTTGACGTCACTGGCTTTGCAACTGACCTTGACGACCCACCTAACAACCAACTGATCTACGCTCTGGAGGACCCCACCCCCAGTGATCCGTCAAACCCGCTCTATGTGCCGTTTGGTGTGACCGAGGACAAAGCCACCATGAGGTACTGGATTGATGTAACAGGCACACTGGATTACGAAACAATAACGGGATATGATGTAAGATTTAGTGCATATTGCAAAATGTGCTGTCACACAGTTCATAAAATTGTTTTATATGTACTTCATCTATGTAAATACCTTCATATGTACATGACAATTGTATAACATGTATATTGTGTGTGTGGCTGTATCTGGTGGAAGTTGTCACTTGTAGTTGTCTCTACGCCTGGTCTCAGGTTGTACTGGTGGCCACTGACCAACCAGTGGATGTTGCCAGGGAGTTGAGCGGACATGCCACTGTGTTCATACAAGTGGTGGACTGCGCCGATGTGACACCGTGCTTCAACGATACTGTGAGTGCCACACACCCTGACTCAATCACAAGGTGTAGTGTTGATGTGGTGACTGGTGTGGAGCATGGAAAATTGTGTGATGTGGAGAGTTGGTGTGTGTGTGAGTGTTGGTGTGGGGAGTTGGTGTGTGTGAGTGTTGGTGTGAGGGAGTTGGTGTGTGTGTGAGTGTTGGTGTGAGGGAGTTGCTGTGTGTGTGAGTGTTGGTGTGGGGAGTTAGTCTGTGTGAGAGCTGGTGGTGTGGGGGAGCTGGTGGTGTGTGGGAGTTGGTGTGGGGAGTTGGTCTGTGTGAGAGCTGGTGGTGTAAATATGTGCATTGTTTCATTCTCCATATTTCAGGAATGGATAGTGTTTGCTCCTGAGAATACTACAAATCACACGAGCCAGACCATCAGTATCTATGACAACCTCCTGAATCATGTCATTGATCTAGATACAGTACCCGAGAATTTCTACTTCTTTGTCATCAACCCTGGCAACCTCGTGGAGGTCGGCCAGGAGTCTGGAGAGGTCTTTCTTCACCCAGAGAATATGTTGGTTAGTAACAGATTAGTCAGGACTCGTATTCAGTCAGTGATGTGGGACCTCTCCATTCTAGTTGTAATGTTACTAGTAGCCCAGGTCTCTTATTCATAGTTGTTTGCAGCCCTTGTGTCTTATTAGTAGCCCATGTCTCTTATATGACAAACTGCAGGATTTTGAAGATGCTGCTTTGAAGGAATTGAAGGTTACTGTTGCTGTTCGGAATTTCAATGAACATCCAGTCACACGGGTTAGTTAATGGTGGATATTCACATGACTGTCATGTGACTCACATGTATCTCATTCTTTCTCTCCCACTTCACCCCGCTACACCCCATCAGGAACACTACGAAAGTAAGCATGTTTAGATTCGCATGACGCCATGCGGTTGTTACACCTAGCCACAGAACACAAGTCACAAGTCCTACCTCACCTTCCTTCGCTGTAGATTCTGGATTCATCGATCTTGTTGTCCGAGCCATTGACATCAACGACAACCCTCCCGTCATTGACACTAAACCCTTATACTCTCGACCCGGAAGTGGATACCTCCTGATACGTAGGTTGTGCATGCCTCCTGTTGCCATGGTAACAATCTGGTTAATATTAGGTTGGGTTTACATCCACAGCTGTTGACCATCTGACGGAATATGGAGATGAGGTGTACCAGCTCACGGTAAGTCAAGTACAGTACATATTATATGTACGTGTGTACTGTACTCATGGACGTACAGTACACAAGCACACACACACACACACACACACACACACACACACACACACACACACACACACACACACACACACACACACACACACACACACACACACACACACACACACACACACACACACACACACACACACACACACACACACACACACACACACACACACACACACACACACACACACACACACACACACACACACACACACACACACACACACACACACACACACACACACACACACACACACACACACATACACACACACACACCACAAGACAGACACAGGAACAAGCTACTGCTTATTCTTTCATCTCTCACTCCAAAGGCCAACGACCTTGATACCAATGATTTTGGTCATGTGCAATTCAAAAGGTACGATCCACCTGTGGGAGAAGCATTTGTCTTCGATGTCAATAGCACAGGGGAAATAACGACACTAGCCACCTTCAAGGATCGTGTCGGGACAACCTACAACTTTACTGTGGAGGCTTATGACAATTACGAACGAGCAGATCCAGTGTACTTCAATGACTTTGTAGTCCTCAAGGTGACCAGTGTGTGTATGGTTGTTCTCAAGTGACCAGTGTGTGTATGGTTGTTCTCAAGTGACCAGTGTGTGTATGGTTGTTCTCAAGTGACCAGTGTGTGTATGGTTGTACTCAAGTGACCAGTGTGTGTATGGTTGTACTCAAGTGACCAGTGTGTAGCCCTCAAGTGACCAGTGTGTAGTCCTCAAGTGACCAGTGTGTAGCCCTCAAGTGACCAGTGTGTAGTCCTCAAGTGACCAGTGTGTAGTCCTCAAGTGACCAGTGTGTAGCCCTCAAGTGACCAGTGTGTAGTCCTCAAGTGACCAGTGTGTAGTCCTCAAGTGACCAGTGTGTAGCCCTCAATTGACCAGTGTGTAGTCCTCAAGTGACCAGTGTGTAGTCCACAAGTGACCAGTGTGTAGTCCTCAAGTGACCAGTGTGTAGCCCTCAATTGACCAGTGTGTAGTCCTCAAGTGACCAGTGTGTAGTCCACAAGTGACCAGTGTGTAGTCCTCAATTGACCAGTGTGTGCAAGGTTGTAGCCCTCAAGTGACCAGTGTGTAGTCCTCAAGTGACCAGTGTGTAGCCCTCAATTGACCAGTGTGTAGTCCTCAAGTGACCATTGTGTGCAAGGTTGTAGCCCTCAAGTGACCAGTGTGTAGTCCACAAGTGACCAGTGTGTAGTCCTCAAGTGACCAGTGTGTAGTCCTCAAGTGACCAGTGTGTAGTCCACAAGTGACCAGTGTGTAGTCCTCAAGTGACCAGTGTGTAGTCCACAAGTGACCAGTGTGTAGTCCTCAAGTGACCAGTGTGTAGTCCTCAATTGACCAGTGTGTAGTCCTCAAGTGAC
>OZ026554.1:467500-480000 GCA_964020155.1 Chondrilla cf. caribensis
GATTTGGTGGTGACAAGAGTTATGTATATCATCCGTCTGTGTGTCTGTTGGACAAGGTGTGTGTGTGTGTGTGTGTGTGTGTGTGTGTGTGTGTGTGTGTGTGTGTGTGTGTGTGTGCGTGTTTGTGTGTGTGTGTGTGTGTGTGTGTGCGTGGTGTGTTTGTGTGTGCGTGTGTGTGTGTGTGTGCATGCATGTGTGTGTTTGTGTGTGTGTGTGTGTGTGTGTGTGTGTGTGTGTGTGTGTGTGTGTGTGTGTGTGTGTGTGTGTGTTCACACGTTTCAATGCTGTGTAGGATGAGAATACACCATTACATCTGGCTGCTCAGTCTGGTCTACTTGGATGTGTTGAAGTAAGTGTGTACCTGTACCAACGTATGTATGAATGTATGTATGTAATGTATTGTACAATTTATATGTACAGTCAAACCTTATTAATACAAAATCTCTACAGCATAAGATTATTGTTAAGTCCCTACATTTTCAGCTGATGTACACACGCATTATGTGAGTACTGTCAACATGAAATGCTTTTAGCATGGAATTGTGGAATTGTCCATAGAATTTTGCGTTAAGGAGGTTCAACTGTACATTGGTGCATACGTGGTGTGCTTTGTATGTATGTATATTGTGTATACCTACGTATGTACGTACATGTACATACGTAAATGTATCAAGAGATTCTGTATGCACCATGCACATGTGCTTATTATCCTCTCTTCTAATGCCAATACCCAGCTTCTCTTGGCTTATGGGTCTCTGTTGTTGATAAAGAACACTTTGGGAAAGACTCCATTTGATTTGGCATCAGATTCTGGTCAATTTGTCATGGTAAAACTACTAGAGCCCAAGATGGTGTTTGTAGTGAGTGGATGTGTAGAGTGCTGTGTGTAGTGTGCTGTGAGTGAGTGTGTAGAGTGCTGTGTGTGACTGTGTGTGAGTGTGTGTGTATGTAGAGTGTTGTGTGTAGTGTGACTGTGTGTGAGTGTGTAGAGTGTTGTGTGTAGTGTGTGTGTATGTAGAGTGTTGTGTGTAGTGTGCTGTGAGTGAGTGTGTGTGTATGTAGAGTGCTGTGTGTATAGAGTGCTGTGTGTAGTGTGCTGTGCGTGAGTGTGTAGAGTGTTGTGTGTGAGTGTGTAGTGTTGTGTGTGTATAGAGTGCTGTGAGTGAGTGTGTAGAGTGCTGTGTGTAGTGTGCTGTGAGTGTGTAGAGTGTTGTGTGTAGTGTGTCTGTATGTAGAGTGTTGTGTGTAGTGTGCTGTGAGTGACTGTGCGTGAGTGTGTAGAGTGTTGTGTGTAGTGTGTGTGTATGTAGAGTGTTGTGTGTAGTGTGCTATGAGTGTTGTGTGTGAGTGTGTAGAGTGTTGTGTGTAGTGTGTGTGTATGTAGAGTGTTGTGTGTAGTGTGTTGTGAGTGTTGTGTGTGAGTGTGTAGTGTTGTGTGTAGTGTGCTGTGAGTGACTGTGTGTGGTGAACTTACTTGTAACTTGCAATTTTTGACATTTTTACTATCCCAATTCTCATTGGTAGCCAACAGAAAAATCAGAAATGGAAACAGACAATGACCTCTCCTTCAAGGCAAGGGTACGTCTGATCATCATATTTGAATGACGAGAGTTGGCTTTGCTCCATTTTGTGTGGAGACCGTTGTACTACCAGCTAGTGTACTCGGTATTGTGTGAATGTGTCTTGTTATCTAGGAATGAATCCATTTATCTCTGTTTGTTTGTTGGCGGATGAGGAGGGTGAGATATTTGTGTGAGCTGCACACATGTACACATTGTGATAGCTCTGGGCACTCTGGGTACATACTGAAGAGCACAGCATACATACATGCATCAATGTACCAATTGGAGAGTGTGTGTTAGAAGAAATGAGTTTGTGTTGCTTGAACTCTATGTACGTACCCTCTAATGTGTACAGCCATCATGTAAAATCTGTTGTTGTTGTTGTTTACAGATTCCAGTGATGAATTTGTTATTGTCATTCCACCGTGCTTTGATCCGAATGCTCCCCTCACTGCTACTGGACAGACTCAGCAGAATGCTGTCGAAAACAGGACCAACGACAGGAATAACACTATTTGTGGAGAAGACAGCATTGGGGGACTACCAGATTGGGAGGTGCTGCCCTCACCAGACGGACCACCCCAGCCTATTCCTCAACTAGGACCTAATCCAGACAACACCAGCCCACGTATTTCACCAAATGCCACACCGAAGCAGGCCAGGAGGGATGCCTGCAACTTCAAGTTTCATAGGATGACCCTCGGTGAGGCCACCATCAAGTAGCCTCTCACCATAGCCACTGGTCTGGTCAATACGTTCACCAACTTTGTCAAGGACATCCACATCCATCACCACCCACAGGACTCCCAGCTGGGGACATTAGGCTTGAACCCGTTGATAACAACCAGAATATTTGTGGACAGAATGACCTCAACACCCCTTTCGAAGGTGGATCAGACAAGGACTTTCAGGTATGTATGTTTGTATGTATGTACATATTTGCTGCTGTGTGTGTTACAGCACTTGTCTGTGTGTGTCTACCTCACTGTATGTTCTCCTGATGTTATATTCATCCATCTTGTTTGTCCGTAGGATGCCTGTACAGATTTGGTTGACCAAAATATACTTGACTCAGTTAAAGTCGTTCAGCAGACTCCGACAAATATACTCCAGAGTTCAAACAAGAGTCTACAGTAGAGAACACACAGGAAGGTATCCAATGTGAAGGAGACAGTTGTGATAACACTTCTACCACGCTGCTTTCAAGCTTCCAAAGAAGTACACACCTCCACAGGCAAAGTGGGCACCTCCTAAAGAACCCACTAACCTCGTGGATAGGTTGGTGAGCATGGGATTCCCAAATCGCCACCTGAACAAGGAGCTGTTGAAGAAACACAACAACCACATAAGAGCTGTTGTCAATGACCTCCTCGACCACCAGATTTGAACTTGCTGTGTGTAATTCACCTACCTACCCACAATGATAATGAAATGTTTCATAGTTTAGCACCCACACCCAAACACACACACACACTGCATATTAAAATTATTATTACGAATATCTCTATTTCAGACATATGTATGTATTAATTTTGTGAGTGTGTTAAAATGATTTTTATAAATTTATACTGATGCATACAACTTCATATTATGTGTATTAGTGCGTTGTTTAATTATGTTTTGTGCATTGAAAGGTAGTTACGTTGGTCAAAGTCTGATCCTATTACACCAAACTCTCCAAACCAACAAGTATTCCCCCCCCCCCCCCCCCACACACACACTGGAACTACTTAGGCATCTCTTTTTGGGCTTCGAAGTTATTACGTTTGGCATACCCGTTATGCCCGAATTCCAGACCAATTTCTAATTCTTGGAATTTCAAAATAGGGCATCTTTTTCAAGCAACCCCTAAAAATTAATTTAGAGTACCCAATCAGCGATAATAATCACTTATTAGTAGCTACCACTAGTCTATACATATATTGTTGTCAATCATTCCTGCATTGTCGTACATATGCTGCCTATATATAGTGCTCCCCATTTGTGTGGTACATGTAGTGATTGTATAATGATGCATACAACACACACTACATTGTAATGATGGTTATGGGTGGTTTAGGGCCTTGGGTTGAAAAAAAAAATAAAAAAGGTCACCCATTCGGGGTCGAACAAACCCATGGTCGGTTTTATAGGGACTTTCCACAGATACTGTGTACTTGGTCATTCCGCGAATGCAGAAGACACTATTCTAGCTGGGAGGTCAGCCGCGAGTCCCAAAGCTCCCCCCTACGGTTCTTTGTAGAGAGTATTGCGACTGACCACCAGGAAGTGAGCTCTTTTTTTCAGAGAAAAAAAACGTCCTTTCGAGGTTTCGAACCCGCGACCTGGAGCCTAGAGTCATGTCACCTGACCAACCGGCTGACCAACCGGCTACCGTGACCTATCTATTTTATTATTAGTATCTGCGCTATTTATAGTTGCCCTAAGTGTGAAATTTGATAAAAATGATAAAAGTGGAGTCGCAGAAGCCTTCCTCAGCACTCAAAATCCTTGGACGTCTACTTTAGGTTTGGAAAAACCTTCGCTGGAGATATAAAGTTCGGCGAAGCCGTTTCGCTTGAATTCTAGCCGAATTTCTAATTCTCGGCCTTTTGAAATTGGCCATCTTTTTGCCCAATATGAAATATAATATAAATTCACTGTTTCAGTTACGTGTAAGAACACATTATGACATTATGTTACCTAAAGACTCGTGACAGATTCTAATGATCAGTGCGTACTGGAGATGGGTGCAGTGGAAACGAAGTTCTTTCAGTTTTTACTAACCGAAGAAGAACGGAAAGATGACAGTAAGAAGGAATCCAAATGGAAATTATCTGGAGAAGAAGAAATCCTTCGGAAAATGCAGTCTTCGGAATCCGATATGTCAGCCCACTTACAGAAGAACTTCAATCGCCGAAGAGCAGGGTTCGCCAATCCGTCCTTCGGGACACCAAATGGTCGGGCATCATGACGTCCATTTTGGAAAACATTTTTAGATGATGTCACTCAACTACGTCAATATAAAATCCAAGCATTTGCGAGGTTCTGAACTTTGTTCACAACTAGTTATTATTTGTCATAGCTACTTATAGACAGCTGTGTGGTGGATGGAGAAATTGCATGTAATGCACATGACCAGCAACAAACATATCTTGTTGGACACCAAATGTAATTACAAGTCTGCAGCACCTTCAGGAGGGTGTACAGGTCTGTAGCACCTCCAGGAGGGTGTACAGGTCTGCAGCACCTTTCGGGAGGGTGTACAGGTCTGTAGCACCTTTCGGGAGGGTGTACAGGTCTGCAGCACCTCCAGGAGGGTGTACAGGTCTGCAGCACCTTTCGGGAGGGTGTACAGGTCTGCAGCACCTCCGGGAGGGTGTACAGGTCTGTAGCACCTTTCGGGAGGGTGTACAGGTCTGCAGCACCTCCAGGAGGGTGTACAGGTCTTCAGCACCTCCAGGAGGGTGTACGTGTATCAGAATTCATGTCATAACGTGTCACATGATAGACTGTTACACTGTATTATATCATGAAGTATTATATTACAGTACATACAATGTATTATATTATAACTTCAATCAGACTAGCCTATACTTGCAGTTGGTCATGTACTGAATTACAATTTTAACACACACAGCATGTACTCTGTGTTGAGGGGGATCCACACCACATTTGATTCATGTAACACACTCCCAGCCCATCTGGCATTGTTGACCTAGTGCTTCGATCTGATTGGCCACTGGGCAACGCTGAAGAGTCACAGTTCAATTGTGGACTTGTCCTTGAACTTCCTAGCTGATCTCTCGCTCGGCCTAAACCTAATGTGGTTGCCATAGAGCTTGAACTCAATACCGTCCAATGAGAATGTGAAGATACTTCCAGCCTTGGGTACAGCTGAAGGAAGAGGCATAAAGACGTCACATAACCCTTCTGAGTCATGTGATAACACCTGACAGTCAGCTGCCTAGCTACTGTATTATCACTTACATAGAGACTCAGTGAGTAATTGCAATATCTGAAACTTGTTAGTATGTGCAAACATCAACTATATATGTATCCGCATGGATGTGGATCCTTCACTCATGCTAGGTATTACACAAGCTACATGCATGCATGCATGTACACAGACCCCCTCTGCACACAAGCACACAATATCCTCTCCACACATGCACACACACACCCTCTCCACACAAGCATACAATCCCCTCTCCACACATGCACACAACTCCCTCTCCACACATGCACACAGATGCCCTCTCCACACATGCACACAACCCCCTCTCCACACATGCACACAGACCCCTCTCCACACATGCACACAGACCCCTCTCCACACATGCTCACTTACATCTCAGTTTATCGTCCTTGCAGACAACTTGCAAAGTGTTCAGAGTTTCCTGTACGACAATTCCACTAATCCCAACATAACTGGGACATTTCGACTGAGCCACTACATGTGGAATGCAACACACAACCCATACTGTACAACTACTTCAAGTAATAAAAGTCACAAGGCAGCCATTTCTCCATTAGAAAACGAGTGATTACAAATATCACACAATTTAAATCTAATCCAGTGTACCCTGTGTACAATGGTCACTGAAATGCCAGGTCGCCTCTATGGAACAGCCAGGTTACTACCCTATGGTATGTCCCCAAAGGTCAATAGTGTACATTCAACCTGCATATACAGGCCACCTCTCTATATCTGCCACTTTTCAAGTCCCAAGGGTGACCGCTATGGACAGTTTACACCGTACTATACAGATGAGGCTGTAACATCCAGTACAATGTATGGCATACCTGTTAGGAAACAGCCATGGTAGTCTGCTTTGGTCAGTTTCATATTCATAGCACTCAGATTGGAGGCATTGCGCAAGAGGTCCCTGATGTAGCCCTTCCAAAGCTGATGGATGGGTTCATACATGTGATACCTACAATGGATGACAACCATAAGTTGTGTGTGTGTGTGTGTGTGTGTGTGTGCGTGCGTGTGTGTGTACATACATACATCACCCATTGACTAACTTCTGTTCTTCCTTAGGTATTACAAATAATTTCAACTTCCTCTTCATTTTGGCTGTGATTTTATTCCTTGAAGGTTTCTGATGTACCGGTCTCTTTCCTCGCTTTGCATTGGTCATCACAAACACCTAATGTAAATTACTTTACAATACTAACAGACCACACTATGGGTACAATACGTACATCATGCACGCACACAGTGACACACGCACACAGTGACACACGCACAGTGACACACACACACACACACACACACACACACACACACACACACACACACACACACACACACACACACACACACACACACACTAAGTGAATTCCATTGCTTCGTGTATACTGTGTACACACCATGCAGACATACAAACCTGATTTCTGAGCTCTCCCAATAAACCAGAATCCACTTTCTTCTTCTCCACGTGAGATTTTAGGAACGTATCTACAAACTCGTCTGGATTGCTAATGGGCTACCACCAGGCAATAGAAAATACAGGTAAAATAATAATCACATGGCTTAAGAATACAATGTAATGAATTTGCTGGCCTCCGTACGCGTCTGGTAAACTAGCATTGGCCGAGTGTAGGGAAACAGGACTGTAAGGAATACCATTGAAAGTGAGCGCACCTCGACACCTGCCACCTCAGCTGCAACTTTCCTAACATCTCTGGACAAGGGTTCATGGATATAGCTCCCCGAATTACTGCTACTAGCTGTAGTGTAGTGAGTGGCCATATTATTTAGCTCATGATGGTCACGTGTCTCTATCCAAAATCGCGCCAGATTTGTAGATCCTTGTATCGTCATGTCCTACAGTTTCTCAGAAAGGTTCTCTGCGAATACGAGCGGATCTTATCTTGCGACAGCTTCTGCAGCACAGCCCAAACATGTTGACAACTACTGGAGCATAGATGATATCTTGGCGGGAGACGCGAGAGTTTTGTGCAAATTTGAGCTACCAGTGTACCGCCTCGGGCATCTGGTACCGGGAACAGGGGACGAGAATATTGCAGCCGGTACGAAGATGGAACTCCCTTACTGGTTGGCACGCGTCTTATGCGCTAAAAGGAGGCAAATTGTATCTGTTGAGCTTCCAAAGGCTTACAAGGACACTTTTAGAGAAATGATTCGTGCTGACGCCAATGTCATCAATTTCCAGAAGTTAGGTCCTTATTACTACTCAACCGGGGTGAAGCTGCTCGGATTTGGACTCCCTGAAACAGATGCTTTATCAAGAGCACTTGTGGAGGTTAGTAAAGTAGCTGCTGAGGCCATCTGTCCGTTGTAGGCTGTAATTGTCTAATGGAAAACCGCTATTGTTATAGACCTTTGAGATACTCCTGTTTGTACATTGCCTAGGATACATGACTGGTAAATTATGCCACACTTAAAGTGTCCCTGCTCTGTGCATGTAGTTATCCATTGTTAACTTCCTTCCTCCTTCAGGCATTTCTCAACAGATTTCGTAAGATCATGGATTCCTCACAGAACAGCCTGAAGGCAGACCGATCGGGGCTAATGACCAAGTTGGATGAGTTGGAGAAGAGCTTATTTCACATTGGACAGACCGGTACTATCGATTTCGACAAGTGGCTGAAACGAAAGTGTCACAAGATTAGAATATCTGGGATTTCCTTGTCTTCGCGTAAGAGACGTAGACAGACAAGTGGTAGCCAAGAAGCTTGAACAATAGCATGTTCACTGCAACCTTCACAACATCTTGTACATATCAATTACTGTGTGTTGTGTACGGGCACATTGTGTTAAGCTCTTGTACTAGTATTTATACAGTATATATCTGGTGTTATGAAGAATGTCTGTGTGTGGTCAATGGCATTTGTGTGTGTATATTATCTTTGAACAGTTTTATTAAACATTTACATTATTTTTCTCCTGTATTAACCTGCCAAATTGTAACGCACGTGATGTACATAGTTTATGTAGCAACTACACCTTTTACGAGTAGTAGATATTGGCCTACTAACTTGGACTTTGACTACCAACTTCAACTTTTATAAGATCAAGTTTAGCTATAACAGCAGCAAACTGCAGGTAATGAATTTTAGCAATTTGCACAATAAAATTCTAGGGAATTAACATGCTCAAATATCATTAAATAAATTAAGTGATTATTTGTCCTTTTGATTCATAGTTTCAAGAATATTTTATAATTCTCTTCCCATGCTTCCTCTCCTGTTTTTTCCTTGCTTTCTCATTGCCAGTGTCCCCTCCCTCTGAGCCCATCTTGAACCACGGCCACAGTAGGCCTACCCACAGCTTGTAGAACCCATATCCAGGAACCTGTACAGAACCAGACAAACATCCAACATAATACACTACAACCAATACATAGACAACACTACATGAAGCACCCATGAAACAACACTTGTTATAGGGAAACCGGGTAATTGTTGAGCGATCACGTAGCAGTGAAACAGATTGAAATGGTTGACACTTGAAATGTAAGATGTTTCGACCACAAATGTCTTTGTTAGTTACACTACTGATACAATACTGACAACACTAGTGTACCAACTGGTGCAAGCTGTCCAGCTAACACAAATACAGTAAATTATGTTGGCAAGTATCCAGGTCAGTACATACCTCTGTTAGTATATAAACTTCAGGGAATCAGTCAGTCCCTAGCTCATGTGCACTACTGTGCCAACTACAGTACTAATAACAAGTATCTTTGATAAGAAGTACACATTTATTGTGCCCTTCCAGGTCCCTACTAAGCAAGTTGCACCGTTTTCACAAAATACTAGAATAACTCTTCCCACAACAATCCAACAAGTGCTCACACAAAACTACACAACTCTCACCACCATCCACAGCAGCATCAGATAATTGGATATGATTGACAGACATTGCGTTGCTATGGTAACAATCATTATATCTTTAGTATAACTGGAGAAATGGGAATAAAACAGATAATGAATTCACAGCAATCAAAAGGGGAGAGTACAGTGGTCTATGTGGCTCTGGACTGGGAGATAATGGTTGTGGATAACATCAGCAAACATTTATACAAATATACATTGATAAAGTGTACACCATACACACTGTAAATACACATTCACTCGAGTCTCCAATCAACAAACCCGGCTGTGCCTTGGTTTACAGTAACATCCAGACCACTGGCAGCTATCTTGTTCAACATCCACATACAGAGGAGGTATGTAAGTGAACTGAATGCAAATGTCAACTGAAAAAGGGCAAAGAAGACAGTCACACCCAAAACTACTGAGGGTATTTTATCAACATACCAAGACTGGCCACAGGACATTGCATAACGGAATTGATTCAAAATTTTGATAATGGTGGAACTCACATATGTTCCCAGCGTTACAAGCTCAAGGTACCAGTAAATGGCAACAGATGAAGCATGGATAGCCTGGAGAACACGCCACCAAAGTCGCAATAAGGAGTAGGTTACCACTTCCTGTTCTCTACTTCACTCACTGAGGTTATTCCAACGACATATTGCCAAAAAGACACTGTGGCTCGGTTATCCTTTTCGATCTCCTTCTGCCCTTTAGTCCTTTGCTTCGGCTAAAGTGAAAGAATACACTCAGCAAACTTGGAATGTATACGTGCTTCAAACACACCTACCGCCATTTCGTTTGCGGACAGCAAATGTAGGGTATTCCCCGATCTTGGTGGGACGGTTCAAGTCTGATTTCTCCAATCAGAACTCAGACTGAAATCATATAACGTCACATGGACCAATGAAATCGAAGGAGGCACGCCCACTCTATGACGTCGACTGGTTGCACCACGTGTACGCAAGGTTTTCTAAACTACGAGCGAAAGAACTTTGTTCGATCTCTAAGTGAAATCTGAAGGATGCAAGTCTTCTTGCAGGCGGAGGCTCTTCATACCATTACTGTCAATAACTTGACCACAGTTGGAGACTTGAAGGAGGCCATTTGCTTGGTGAGTTAAAGACACAATATCACTGTAGGTCACTGTCATCACATCACTGTTCCAATATTCCTATCAAACCGTCGATTAATCAATCGTTGCCCTTGTTCTTCAGTCTGAAGGTGTCCCGTGTGATGAACAGATCATCTTATATGCTGGTGTACCTCTGGAATCAAATTTTAATGTATCTGATCACATCCCCGAGAAGTCTACATTAACTGTCTCAGTTCGCGTCCCTGGTGGTGAGTAAATGCCTGCCTGTCCGTTGTCGTTTCTAATGTCGGCTAGTGTAAGCATAAACTGTAAACACTCTATTTCCTGTGTACTTTCTGTCGGCCAGTGGTGGATACTAGTGTGTCTCCTACCTCTAGGTAAGGCACACGGTTCTCTAGCGCGTGCTGGGAAAGTACGTGGACAGACACCAAAGGTACGTGCACACATACATACATGCACGTTTGTACATACACATGCTTGTACATGTACGTTTGTACATACACATATACAATTTTACTTTTTGTATATTTGAGGTGTATCTAGCGGGACCCCTTGAACCCTGTGGTGTTCTTTGTAATCTAGTAACAACGTCTATCATCTTAAGATGTTCCTCTGATTTACAAATCAACTTCTTCTGTTGAGACATCATCCAGTCAACCCAGGTGTACTAGAATTGAATAATGCCTGTCATTGGCAGAAATGGACTTGATTGTTGTAGTTGTGTCGCATGTACCCCAGCATTGTGGTTGCTTGGGAATATGACCCTTAGTCTCCGCTGTCTTCAGGTGGACAAGCAGGAGAAGAAGAAGGCCAAGACTGGTCGTGCCAAGAGAAGAATGCAGTACAATAGGAGATTTGTCAATACGGTCGTCACCTTCGGCCGCAAGAAGGGACCTAATAGCAATTCGTAAATGTGATCCCAACTGTAACCAGAGACTTTGTCTATGACATCTGTCATTACTCTACAATTCTTTTGATTTGGTATAATATTTGAAGCGAAAAGAATTGTTCGGTATTATGCATAATAATTATAAATATTAGAGTGTGAACGAGCTTTTTATTACTTTTTCAAATTATACACTCCATGTACATGATTATAAGTACAAATTGTATAATACATACAAAAGTTATGTAATCAGGACTACAGTAGTCTACAGCAGACATCTAATGCTAGCCAACACACAATACATTCAATGTCCTCTTGGGCCCCTCCCCCTGGTCCCCCTGGCTCCTCGGTGATCTCCCCGGCCACCTCGCCTGTGACCGCCCCTCCTCCCACGAGAGGGGGGAGGACCATGTGAACTAATCTTATGTTCACACGATAGTTTGTGGAGCTCCTCATCACAGAATATACAACCAGTGAAGGTAGTGTCATTACCAAATGGAGTTTTAGCCTGCAAAGACAGTTTTTACTTGGCAGTCATTTTGATCACAGCATGACAGGTCTGTCTAGGTATACCAAGCTACTTGCAATTGACACTCAACTATGGCTTGTAGCACAATTTTCACACACACACACACACACACACACACACACACACACACACACACACACACACACACACACACACACACACACACACCTGTGCACACATGCACATGTAAACACATCCATCCATTTCTCCCATTCCTCCACAGCCCCACCACCCCACTTCCCCTCACATCTACAGCTCTCCTCTACTCACTAACCTTGGCATATTCAGCTGTTACTAGGAGAGCAGAGCAGTTCGGACACTTCTTATCAGTCACCACCACTTTGGTGGCATGGGTGCACAGTGACAGGACAAGATCACACCTGGTGGACAGAACACACAGCATCAGGTGCTGACAGGTGTATTCCGATCAGGTACAATCAGTTACAATCAGGTACTATAACGTACAATCAGGTACTATAACGTACAATCAGGTACTATAACGTACAATCAGGTACTATAACGTACAATCAGGTACAATCAGGTACTATAACGTACAATCAGGTACTATAAGGTGCTATCAGGTACTATACGGTGCAA
>OZ026554.1:485000-487500 GCA_964020155.1 Chondrilla cf. caribensis
TGTGTGTGTGTGTGTGTGTGTGTACATGTGTTTGTGTGCATTACAACATAATACCTCGTTACGTAGGAAGTCTCTGATATTGTCACGAGGATTAGATTCTTCCTTGTGAATTTTTGCATCCAAAAATAAATCGGCCTGTGTGAATGAGCACATGTACATACGTATCGCTTACAAGTATAGCAACAACAGCAATTCTATTGTGATGTAAAAGCAAAAATGTAGTCTCTTCCATGGCTTATGGCTTATATACTCTCCATAGGAAGTATATTGAAACCGAGGGTTCGTACCAACAGCAATGAACCTGAAAACTGGTTTGGAGGAAGGGGTGGGGATCAAATTGCGGATCGATGCAGCAGAAATTTTTATCATTGACCTGTGAACAACGAAATATAAACAGTGTCTTCAGGTAGCACGTACTGGATCAGTCTTATCCCAATCTCTGTATTCTTTGTTGAACTCCACTTTCATAACGTGTCCTAAGACAGACGTCACTTTGATGACAGCGGGACGACCACGAAAATCCCCGGAAAATTCGTAGATGGAACATTTAGCACAGACTCCGGACTTCTTGGTGTGGCTTTTCCTATTGGAGAGGATGTCAGCTATGCTCCTCGCAATACTCGGCTTCTCTGCTACCATCAATACTTTGCAACTATATGATTCTCGGTCCCGAAACGACGCCATGTTATTGAATTGCGCAATGGAACAATGGCGCAAGGATTTCGAGTATTCGTGTGGGACCCTCTTCTCATAATATCTCAAATTGTAGCGCTTCTAGGATTTTATTATATCTCGTGGGGATTATGGGTTCTTTTGTCAGACCTAATATGTGGATACCCGGCAACTTTGGATCAGTTATTCAGCTATCATGTGAGTTTTACGGCTTAACCTGCCCGAGAATGATATAGGCACTTTGTTCACCACACGCCAACAGGATAGCCTCCGTCTCTCTCTCATTGTTATGTATACAATTCATCCATAACATACTCATCAATGTATATTGTCTAGTATCACGCAGTTTTCGTTCGTACTGTGTGTACAAAACTGTTTGTGTGTATTCATAATAAATGTACAGTATGTGGTCCTCCGGAAGTGACTTGCCGGTTGGACCTCCTGTTTATACACGTGTAATCATCTGTCCATCACGTTTTTAGGAATTCGAGGGTGCTTATGATGGGTGGATATTCTTCGTAGCCCACACTCTCCACTACATCACATGGTGAGTTGAGAGCAGGCCTGGGGGTTACGTGTGTGCTGCTCTGCTCTGTGTCTGTGTTGTGATGTGTATTCACATGATATTGTATGTTCTGTTTACTGCTTACATGTGTATTGTTCACTGCTTATATGTGTTTAGTGTTTACAGTTTACATGTGTTTACTGCTTACACATGTTCTGTTTACTGCTTACATGTGTGTACTGCTGTACAGTGCATTAGGTCTACTTTTGATAGTGAAAAGAGCAAAACAAGTGAGTCTCTCTTTCGGTGTGTGTGTGTGTGTGTGTGTGTGTGTGCGTGTGTGTGTGTGGTGTGTGTGTGTGTGCGTGTGTGTGTGCGCACGCGTGTGTACGTGTGTGTGTGTGTATATGTGTGTGCGTGTGTGTGTGTGTGTGTGTGTGTGTGTGTGTGTGTGTGTACATGTGTGTGTGTGTGTGTGTGTGTGCCTACCGGTGTGCTGACACTGCCACCATCCCCTCTTTGCAGTGTCTGGATTTCGCCCTGACGGTCTCTGTCCTTCACTTCCTGCTGTGTCTGATCTACTTCGGATTCCCCTGGTCTGTGTGGTGGTGGGTGACCACCGCAGTGGGTGTGGCCCTGATGACCTTCCTGGGGGAGGTCTTGTGCATGAGGTTCGAACTGACGGCCATACCGCTCAGTGACCCCACTGGGAAGTCGTGAAGGTTGATTATCATTTTTAATTTGCACTTACCAGTCATTGCATGTTGGTTCAATTATAACTCGATTGTTTTTTATTTCCAGATAATTGCAATTTGTATTTCATACATTGTGTTTGTTTTATTATAATTTTATGTATCAAATAAGATATATACTGTACAGCTAATCATTATTGATGTCCAAAAAGTTGAAGTTTACATAATAATTAGGTAGATATAATCATAAAAAGGATACATGTTAATGTACATAAAAGGAAATTGATCCAAGTATTGATTAATGGGTGATAATGCTGTGATCAATTGAATTACTTATTGCTTTTCCAAGAAAATAAGCTGGTCAATTAAAAAACAATCTCTGATGTTACCGACAATCTCTCTCAGTCCAAACATGACCTTTCCCTCTTCCTCATAGCAGCCTTGCTCCCTGGCATCTTTCAAATACTTGTATGCTCTAAGAAATGACTCTTTACCAAAGATTTTCTCACATTGGCTGCGAGGAAATGGAATCATGCTACTATCACTCACTCACACACACACACACACACACACAAACGCACACACTTTCGTAGGGCCTTTATTTTGGAGTCTCTGGCCACCGGACCAACAG
>OZ026554.1:492500-507500 GCA_964020155.1 Chondrilla cf. caribensis
AAACTGTCATTGAAATGGACAATGGAAGGATGTGCAAGCTACAGGAGATGTGGAAGCACAGAGTCATGTAGGAACGATATGTCATTGTTGTGTGTGTGTGTGTGTGTGTGTGTGTGTGTGTGTGTGTGTGTGTGTGTGTTTGTGTGTGTGTGTGTGTGTGTGTGGTTGTTTACAGAACTCACTTTAGACAATAATTTTGCTTCTCTTACGGCATCCACTGTATCATCTGGAAGAAGCTCCCCCACGAAAATCTGCTTCAGCACTTTTCTAAACAAGTTGCACAGAAGACACACATGACATGATCACTGCTAAACGTTGTGAGTGTGAAACAGAGACAAACTTGTCATTTCCAGCCTTGCTATCCGTAACAAGGAAGACTGTGCCAAAGCTGCCACTTCCGATCCTCTTTACGACCATGTAGCGATGGGCAACTACTTTGTTTTCGCAGGAGAGAGCGGAGGCATCCAACTTTTTGGGAAGGGGCATGTTTAGCAGGGACGGTTGTAACCGGACCCCGTCCAGATGAGAAATGGGCGGGACCTCGGAAAATCTATGAATATACTTGAGATCAGGCCTCTGATTTGTGACGTCATCAGTCATGTTGGGTGTCCGAGGTGGTCCGAGTTGGGCGTGGCTTTATAAAGAGCTTCGTACGGTTTCAGAACAAACTCTTCGAGGTGCGAACTGCTGTCGTTTACAAACGTGTCGACTAACATTCATCTCAACCTTTGAAAGATGCCGAGGAAACACCTTCCGAAGCAGTACAGTGTGGACGGGAGTCATGACTTGCAACGGGACAGCGTGACGGTGAATATGACCAATGCTCATGTCGTGATCTCCGATCACGAGAAATCTCACGTTCAGAATAAAATATTTGAAGAACTGTCGCAGTTGAAGCCTGCTGAACTAGTCGAGGAGGGAAGGCTGGCAGATCTCAAAGTGCTCGTGCGTGATGTCGGCTTGAACCTGACCGGTAGACTGGAGGACGGAGCGACTCTCCTTCACCTTGCGGTGGAGAAGAACCAGCTGGAGACTGCTGAATACTTGATGGACAAAGGAGTCGACGTCAATGCAGTCAACAATAAAGGTAAATGTTAATTTCACTATTTTTATCACGAGAAGTCAGTTTATAACCATTTAATCACTGTAATTATCCTGTTTTATCTGATAACTGCAAATAACAATTTTTTTAAATTAGTTCTAGAACCCACAATTTGTCTATCTCGGTCATTTTGTTGGTTGAGGGACTGTAAACTTAAATGATGAAAGGTACAATGCTCACCACATGCTTGTCATTCGTCTGTCTGCAGGTGACACAGCGCTTCATGTGGCTGCACGAACCCAGAATACTGCTGCCATCAAACTGCTTCTCAGCTCACCTTTCACTAATGACCGGATCACAAACGCCCACAGTGATGCTCCGCTGCACGTTGCTGTTAGCACTCTCAACCCAGACATCGTGAAGGCATTCCTTGAAAATGACAAAATTGAGATTCCAGTCAAAGGGAAACGTGGACGCACGCCTCTGCATTTGGCAGCCGAACTGGACTTTGTTGACGGCTTGAAGGTGATCAATGAAATCGTTTTAGCCCAAGTGGCCACACAAGGATGCCAGTATGCCAAGTTCAGATTATGTGCTAAGGATGATGATGGGGTGACCCCCATCCACTATGCAGCGAGGTGTGGCTCTGCAGGTGCCTTGGACTACATGATTGGTGTTTGCTCCGGACACGGCTATCCAGTTGAGGCTGTGTTGCATTTCATAGACGAGGAGAACAGCACACCTCTGCATGCTGCTGTTGCTGCTGGTCATGTTGGGGTCGTGGAGGTATTGCTGAAGTATGGAGCATGCCCTTGTGTGTGCAAAGGAGACCAAATTCCGTCCATCCATTTGGCTGTTGCTCGAGGAAGTCTTCCTATCGTACAGCTCATGGTAGGCAAGTTTTGTGAGGGCATTTTGCAGGTTCGTGACAAGTTCAAATCCTCACTGCTCCACAAAGCTGTGTTCACCATCAATTCGGAACCAATGGTCACCTACCTCCTGAAGAACGGTTGTGACCCCAATGCCACAAACGATGAAGGCACCACACCGCTGCATTTAGCTGCAGCTCTCGGGAACGAACCAGCTGTGAGACTGCTCCTGACACATGGAGCAGACCCTTCTATGCAGAACAAGAATTTGCAGAATGCTCTCTGTGTAGCGGCTGAGAGAAAGAAGGGGTCGATAATAAGACTCATCTTTGAGCACCACTCTTGTCAGAAGCAACTATGTCAAATTGACAAGTTTAACAAGAATGCTGTTCACTATGCCGTTGTAGGTGACGACAATGCTCTGCTCGTTAGCATGTTGGAGATCACTGGATTCAAGTGCTCCATGGATGGCCATGGGAACAGTATCCTCCATGCAGCAGCTTCTAAAGGCAGCACGTCTATGCTGAATGCCGTTTTACAGGTACCTGAGGCGCTTCTGTATGTTAACGAGACCAACGATTTGGGAGCAACCCCCCTTCATATCGCTGCCCTTCATGGGAAAATCAAATGTTGTGAAATTCTCCTCCAGCACGGAGCAATGGTGCACAAATGTCACAAGGGTACTACAGCGTTTATTCTAGCTGCTGAAGCAGGCAACATCCCTGTCATGAAGCTACTCTTTGAGGCACACTCTTTCCAAAAGGACTGGACTGATGATGAAGGTAACAACATCCTCCACATCGGAGCCAAGAACAATCACCCCGAGGTGGTTGCTTACGGTTTGGACATTGGAGCTGCTATTGTCCACAACAAGAAGCAGGAGAGCTTCTTGGATATTGCGATCAATGCACAATACTCTGGTGTTGCAAAGGTAGCTGTTGCACACCAGCGCTGGGAGGAGTGCCTCGATCTTCATTCCCCCCAGTACCCCTTCCCGATGATGGCCCTAGTGGAATGCATGCCAGATATTGCCCTGATGGTACTTGATAGGTCTAAGCAGACAGCCGATTGTGAGCCGTCCAGTAAGAAGTACTACGAGAACTTCTGCTTCAAGTACATTCTGAATCCCTCAGACGCAGAGCAGCTCTTAGTGACCAGTCAAGCCCAATTGTGGGATGATGACCACGATAAGACCTTCTCTGCAATATCAGAGACCTTTAATCCTCTGAATGTCGGTGGTCCAAATGCCGACAACACCAATCCGTCCGCCTCTCACCCCCACCTCTATATCCTACGTTCGATGTGCAAGCACAAGCGACTCCAACTGATCACCCATCCCATTGTGGAAATGTACCTCCGAACGAAATGGCGTTATTACGGGAGAGCAGTCAACATCATCTCCTTGTTCCTTTATCTCATCTATTTGGCCTTCATCACTTCACTCGTGCCAATACTGATGCCAGTGGACCAGGTAATGCCTGAGACCCAGAGTCAATGTTCAACACCAATGCCAGATATTGACATCAATTCCACGCTAAATAACACCGAAAATACGCTGATATCAGTTTCCCAGAAAGCAGGCCTTCTTGTACCTACTATCATATTTTGTCTCTTGAACTGCTTTTGCTGGGCTCTGCAGAGGATCTTCATTTACAGATCCCAGGCCTTCACCCTGTCATGGGACATCATTTCAGAGTTCCTGGCCTATGCTTGCACCCTTGTGTTCATCGTACTACTCATGTTTGGACTGATCAAATGGGAGGTTGGGGCATTTGGCCTGTGTTTCTCGTGGCTCTCTCTCATCTTTCGCCTACAGTTCTACCATGTTTTTGGAATTTACGTCTTCATGATCATAGAGATTTTCAACACCCTTCTTCGTGTGATGCTTGTTGCTTTGCTGTTCATCATTGCTTACGGCATGGTCATGTATGTGATCGCAGGCAACATCCCTGAGTACAGTAGTCCCTTTCGAGCCATGTTCCTCTGTTTTGCAGCCGCACTTGGCGAATTCGAATACAGTACTTTTCCAATGCGAGATGCAGACGGTCTTCTCGTCTATTCCGCAGTCACATACGTCTTTGTCATCCTGCTTGCACTGATGCTGACCATATCTGTGAGCAATCTTCTCATCGGTCTGGCTGTGGGGGACATTGAAAATTGCCGAAAAAATGCTGTGTTCAAAAGGCGACATCAGGAAGTTCAATACTACTCTGGACTTGATCCCCTCCTCTCTGTATTCAAGTGTCTTCGAAAATATCTGGTTATTTATAGTCGGCACCTTGAACCAAATTCTCAGAGGAATATTTTAAGAAGGGTGTGGCGGCGGGTGTGGCATTTATTCCGCACTACTGATAGCTATGTGGACAGTACCGAGAGTGACACATTCACAGCTGAAGCGGTCGACAGACTGAATCGCGAGATCGCATTGCTGAAGAGTCAGATCAGTGACCTGGTTTCCATGCAGGCAGAGCAGACCAAGCTGATGAGGGGGTTTGCCAGAAGGATACCGAGGTCCTCAACCCTTCTTGATTCCGACACACTTAGTGACATCAGCACCTTCGATTCCGTTTCGTTTGATAGCCGCTAGATATTAATCAATAACTGATAACACATTTGTTATTCCGGCGGATGCATAATAAAGTCAATATTATTACTTATATTTTCTGCATGTACAATTCTCAGATTTGTTGTTACTATTTTTTATACTTATCTTGGAGAACTTTTGTATGCATATACATTATTTTCTATTATTGCAATTCATAGAACATATTTAATTTTACCATTTTTGAATTCTCGTTCATAATCTGCATGCTGCTGAAGTTCAAATTTGGTTTTAAATATAAAATTTGGAACCGGTCCATTTGCTGCGTGTAGTCTGTGAAGGAAAATGGTGGAACGATACGACAGTGCTTTGACTATATTTTCTCCTGACGGGCACATCTTTCAAGTAGAGTACGCTCAAGAGGCGGTCAAGAAAGGATCCACGGCGGTGAGCTTTAAGAAAAGGACCGTGGTAGTGTAGAGGGAAATAATATCTACAGTTTGTTCTCCGCATACCGTGTGCCGCGAGTGTTGTGTCGATACTGAGTGAGAAACCTAGAGGAGCAGCCGGCATCATTGGATCGAGTAGTTTGTGTCGTGTGAACTGCAATGTTTGGAGCGGCTATTCGGGGATGTCCATTTTCGTCCTTGAAATACTTATACCCACCATAGTACCGACCCCTGGTGTGGAGCAGGGGTTGTATTGTCGATGGGCAGACTATACCTCAAGCATAGATACTACATGAACACCTGATAGCCGAGATTACTGCAGTGGATTCGCAATGAGTCGCGTCTTCAACACTGAAAGACGTTCACCTCAATATCGAATTAATGACTATCAAGGGATTACAGGGGCAATCACGTGCGCTCAGTATATTCTACATTGAGTTAGAGAGGAGTCCTGTATTGACCATGCCTTATGGAGTATCCAGGTTGACTATAGGTACTCTAATTCAGTTGGAGTACCTATGGTTGGACCCTACAGTTTAGTATACTTTTTGTTTGATTTGGATGGAGTTTGATGTATCAGTTAGGAGTTTGATGTATCAGTTAGGAGTTTGATGTATCAGTTAGGAGTTTAATGTATCAGTTAGGAGTTTGATGTATCAGTTAGGAGTTTGATGTACGTGTGTGTATGAGACATATGTAGTAACGCAGGCACTGTGAAGTACTGATGTGGTGTGAGTGGATGTCTCACTCCTTTGAAGGTGTCTGTGAGAGGAGAGGAGTCCCTGGTGATAGCAGTGGAGAAGCGGTCGGTGGCTCAACTCCAAGACCCACGGACTGTGAGAAAGATATGTAGCCTGGACGATCACATCTGCATGACGTTTGCTGGTCAGTTGCTCCATGTGTGTGTGAGGCTGGTACTTGGTGGGTCATCAGTTAGCTCAGACATAATAGAGAATTTTGGTCACACTAGCCAATAGCGTATAATTAGTTTCCAACTTTTAAGTAGCATGCACCCACCTTCAGTGAGACATGGTTAGGCCAGGTTCAGGTCAGGTTGTCGTAAGCCGTGAATTCTGAAGTGACAGTTGTCCCACTTGAGCCGGTCATACAAACTATGATGAGGCCCTTTTCAATATGCCCTACGGTAATCCACTTTTGTTCAATACTGACTAGATCCATCCCAATTATTATGTTCTATGTGTGTGCAGGCTTAACTGCTGATGCTCGGATACTGATAAACTGGACAAGAATTGAATGTCAGAGCTATCGGTTGAGATTGGAAGATCCTATATCTGTTGAATATGTGACAAGATATGTAGCAAATGTGTGCCAGGTGGGTATATTGAATTGTGTGTGTGTGTGTGTGTGTGTGTGTGTGTGTGTGTGTGTGTGTGTGTGTGTGTGTGTGTGTGTGTGTGTGTGTGTGTGTGTGTGTCCTTGCACTTGCATGTAGCATTGTTTTCAATACCTGTCTCAGAGGCGTGTGTCAAACTGAGCACTTCATGTGTTTCCTTTAGCGTTACACTCAAAGCAACGGTTCCCGTCCTTTTGGTATATCCACACTCATTGCCGGGTTTGATGAAGACGGAATGCCTCATCTCTTCCAGACAGAGCCAGCTGGAACATACCAGGAGTGGAAGGTATGTACCATATGTGTACAAGTATTGACATTGTTGTATTTGTTTTTGTTGTTGTTGTACGTATGTTGCTTACTTTTAATCTTTTGTTGCGCATGTACAGTTTGGCAGCAATTTGTGTGCTTGTATTTACTTTGTCGCTGATGTGATACTGTCTTTCAAGTAGCATTAATTCCTTACACACGGAACACCTAGAGTAGCCCTCCATAACTTTGTGCACTGTATTTCAATTATTGTATTATATTTAGCATGCCGTTGCTGTGCCCAGCTTCCTGTGGCAGTAATTAGCTTCCTATTACCGTATTCAACTTCCTGCTGCTGTATTCAACTTCCTGTTGCTGTATTCAACTTCCTGTTGCTGCTTTAGGCCAATGCCATAGGTAAGAATGCCAAGACTGTCCGTGAGTACCTGGAGAAGAACTACAATGATGACGTGGTCAAGTCCAAGGAGGAGACCATCAAACTGGCAGTCAAAGCTCTTCTGGAGGTAACGACTACTTGTATCTATGTGTATGTGTATTATGTCTTTTCTAAGTGCTTCTGTGTCCATATCTATGTATAAGCAAATGTATCGTTTGTCCATCCTTGTCCTTGAAGTATATGTACATTTGTGTACTGTGTTGCTGCAGGTTGTCCAGTCTGGTAGTCAGAGCATCGAAATGGCAGTGCTTGAGAAGGGCAGGAGTCTGAAGGTGTGTCGACCCTGCTCAGTGGTGTGGTACAGTGTGTGTCATCTCACATAACCGGTACGTCGGTTCACTATAGTTCCTGAGTCATGACGAGATTGATGGCTATGTTAAGATGATAGAAGCAGATAAAGAAGAAGAATTGAAGAAGAAGAAACAAAAGAAAGAGACAACGAGTTCATAACGATCTTACACACATTGTTTTCTCTCCCAGTGCATGGAGTACAGTATGATGTAATAGGGATTTCCCCTATTCACCGCGTATGTAGCGAAAATGGCAGCATTGAGCAGATTGCCAGATTCGGAGCGAGCGTACTACCAAAGATTGGAGACGATTGTGGACTCTGAGGACTTTGATGAAGTAGATGCTGGAGTTTTCTTCTCGAATTTTCTCGACCAAGTTCTAAAAGACGGCGTGAAGTTGGTTTTCAACGACGTAGTTGGTAGCAGAGTAGTGGAAAAGATTCTAAAGAGATGTCACACCGAAAGCGAAAGTGTTTTAGTTATTTTAGAACGGCTTACTGAAAATTTCGGTGACATATGCACACACCGTTACGGTAGCCATGCTTTGGAGACGTTTTTACTGGAAATATTTTTAGGAAAATTTGAATGGCAAAAAGGCGCCCTTCGTGACAAAATGGAGGAGAACTTCCTCACAATGTGTTCACTAGCCCTTGAAAATTTCACATCACTCGTGAAGTGTCCATATGGCACTCATGTTCTACGCTGTATCCTTCAAATCACCTCTGGTCTCCGAATCTCCGAAGACCTCCTTCGAAGTAAAATGTCTGCTCATTTCTGCTCAAGAAAAATGCCCCATAGCAACGACAGAGAGTACCACTCTTCCGACTATGTTCTTTACAGAAGGAATGTGTCCAGTGAAATTGGGCATTGTCTTAGGAGGTTTGGTAAGAAGCTGTGCAAGCTAAAGCCTCTGGAGGACTACATCATGGACCAGAATGCTAGCCCTGTCTTCCAGGTTGCTGTTATAGTGATGAGACAAGGTGCACCTGAAAGAGGAGGGAAACTGATGAATACGATATTCAAGTGTATCGGAAAATTGAAGGATGAGAAAGAATTGGTTCCCAATTCAAGCACGGAAGCTGAGGATATGACTCATTTGTCGGCCATTTTCTTTGATCCTATTGGCAGTCACATGATCGATGTTCTCCTGGAAGTCCTACCTCCCGACCTCCAGGAAGCGTTGTACACGGACCACCTCAGACACCACATCATGGAGCTAGCCCTCCATCCCATAGCCAATTACATCTTGCAGCATTTCATCACCACGGCTACCGAAACTCAGGTATGGTGCAGCTGTGAGCACACTCCATGTCAATACAGTACTAATTTGTTAAGTTAAGCTATAAGAGACCTGCAAAGCCAGTTCTTGTTAGCCGGGTCTTCTTCTTATCAGAATCAACCTACTACATGTATGCTACTACAGCAAGCAAAAGATGCTTAAAACTTGGTGTGCATTGGGCAGAAATTTGTCTTAATTAAGGGTGCTTGTCCCAATAAGTTTCTATTGCATATTATAAAGTGTGTATGTATATGTACGTACAGTTGGGCTATCTTATGTGCTTGTACATAGCATAGCCACACCCATTCTCGTCTCTAATTTTAAAATTGGGACTTTGTCAACAGCAGCGACCATCACCACTTGAGCAAAACTGAGGGTCTGGCTATACAAGACTACTTGCACTATATGACATACATGTGTAGTATTTATTGTGCTCAAATACATTGAATTTCTGAAAATCCCCCATTGCCTTATCCACCACAACTTCCCTGTACCAATATAATACAAGTAAGAGCAAATATTCAGGTAATCTGCCAAACTCATTAATCCACCATATCTTTCAAGAACCATTTGTGGCAGATTATCAAGAATTCACTGTAGAGCACATGCTGAGGTACACAGTATGTGATGTGTTGTATGCGCCCAATGTGTGTTGTACTGCTTATGGTCTCTTTAGATTTCAATGGTGATGGATGAGCTCCAATTGGAGGATGTGCTTTCAGCGGGTCACCTGGGAGTGGTGGTGCGGTTATCTCAGTCGTGTAGGGAGTTCCCCAGTGTGCAGGAGAGGTTCTGGGGGATGCTGCTGGCCGCCCTGCATGTCAACAAGAAGCCGAAAAAATGTCTGCCCCTACTGTTGTCGTTGACAGTCTACGAGGATCACTATGACATTGGAGAAAATGACATGGAAGATGTTGTGAGTTGTGTACTTGTATGTACTGTGTGTGTGTGTGAGTGTGTGTGTGTGTGTGTGTGTGTGTGTGTGTGTGTGTGTGTGTGTGTGTGTACTGTGTTTGTGAGTGGTTGTACGTATGGTGTGACGTATGTATGTTAATGTTATGTGGTTGAGCTTACTTACAGTACATAATGTGTTATGGCGTGATTTATATGTATATGTGAGGTGGGAGGTCTTAAACTTTGTTCATCTTTTGTGTTTGCAGAGCACCTCGTTGCCGCTGTCTCCTCTGCCTGTCTCGCTCCATGGCTCTTTACTGGTTCAGAACACACTCCAGTATCAAGATACAAAACTGGTGACGTCATTACTTGTGGGACTTCCCCTCCCCTCTCTCACCCACCTGGCTTGTCACCCCAATGGTAGTCATGTCTTGGAGGCAGTTCTGAGCAGTAAAATGGTGGACAGCAGAAAGAAGCAAAAGCTAGTTGATAAGTTCAAGGTATGTATCTACAGATATGCACATGTCAGCATTGTACGTATTCACCATGTAGTCAGACTGTATACAATGGAACCTCTACATGAATCCATTCTCCTTGTAGGGGACATTTCCTCAGTTGTGTTGTAACAAACATGGGAGTCGTTTGGTGGATGCTTGCTGGAGACATTCTGAGGTGAATACAAAAAGGGAAATTGCTGAAGAGCTCCTGCTCAAAGAGGAAGACCTGAAAGGTGACTATTATGGCAAGTTTGTTCTTCGTAACTGCAACATCGAAAGCTTCAAGAGAAAGCAAGACGCCTGGCAGGAGAAGCAAAAGGCAGTCAAGAAAACCGTGGCATTATTTGATGACATCTTGAAGGAAGATGTTGGGTTGAAGAAAAAGAAGACTTCCCATCTGAAGAAGAGAAGTCGCTTTAGCCAAGAGACTGGCACTCATAAGATGGATGATGATGATGATGACACTAGTGATGTGTTTGCTCATAAGAATGGGAAACCAAAAATGAAGAAAATCCCTTTGTTTTGAATTTATTGTAATTGTTGTAATATTATCTTTGTAAAAATCACTACATTAGTTGATTATATTAAATTCCATATGTTTATTAATTTATGAATTGTCAGTAAAGATAAATGTGAGTAAACATATTATAATGTGTACATTGTACTGGCTACAAGATTATGTAACAACGATTATTATAATATACTATATACATGTACATGTAGTGATCTAATAATCATATAATAATATAATAATCAAAATAATTCTATTAATCATAGTGATGTGCAATGAACAAAATATCAATCCTAAACAACAAGAAACGTAAACTACTAATTACAATATCAACTATACAAGCAATTTAATTATGTCAAGTACGAAAGTTCACAATTGGTGTGTGCATGTAAGTGACCTGTAAATCAAAGAGCATAAACACATGCAATAAAATTAGTTCTTTGATACACAGGAGGATTCAGATCCGGAGCCACTGCCATCACACCACGATGCCCTTGTAGTCCTGCTCGGCACCGCTACCCTGTACGTATCGGATGTGGTCCAGTGTGTTCTGGAAGTGTTTCAGTATCTCGGCATTCTCCTCCCTCTGAAGATGGCTTGACTCCTCCTTTATCTTGTCTATCAGAGACTTCATGAAGGACGGGGCAATCTGTACATGTGTGGGTATGGGGTGAGTAGTCACATGATCATCACATGACAGCACATACACAGTATACAGTGTGAAACACCACACATTGTATCACACACAGAAAATGAGCTCATATATCAACACCTCATTAGGTGATAAGAAAACAGACAAGCAAACAAACACAAAGGGTGGGTAGGCATGTACAGGGACATACAAAGTCAGTTAGGTACATAGACATGCAGACAGACATATGGACAGACACGAGGGTTGGGTAGACATGCAGACAGACATATGGACAGACACAAGGGTTGGGTAGACATGCAGACAGACCTATACACATGCAGACAGACATATGGACAGACACATGGGTTGGGTAGACATGCAGACAGACCTATGGACAGACACATGGGTTGGGTAGACATGCAGACAGACCTATGGACAGACACATGGGTTGGGTAGACATGCAGACAGACATATGGACAGACACATGGGTTGGGTAGACATGCAGACAGACATATGGACAGACACAAGGGTTGGGTAGACATGCAGACAGACATATGGACAGACACAAGGGTTGGGTAGACATGCAGACAGACCTATAGACAGACACGAGGGTTGGGTGGACATGCAGAGACACGGCCCACCTGGTTGCTCCCCTTCTCGTAGAACAACATGTAGAAGTTCAGGATCTCCACGAGGAGCTGTACCTGGACCACCTTGTCCATGCACTGGTTGGTGATACGACCACACTTCTTCAAGCACTCTGACACACGCTTCTCATCTCGGCACTAGAACAACCATTCAATAGTTAGAACATAACATATGTATGCCACATACATGAAGCAATCACATGATCATCACATGATCATCACATGTATAACAACCAGCATGCACACACAGTCACATGATCTCCACAAGATGGAAGCATGTACATACATGGTTCAGGCCTACCTCTTCTGCTACACTGTCACCGGTTTTGACCCGTCCAGACCAGAACAGGTGGGCACACGTTGCAACTGTACGACACTGGTCCGGTTTCTTGAGGAGCTTGGAGCCACTTCGAGTGCAGTTGGTTCTGAGTGTCTCGTGGTTCTCCTCTCCGAGGTTGTGCATCTGTTCAAACGTGGCTATGATCAGGACAAGAGCACCCACTTGAGCCTTGGAGTCAGAGATGTCTTCCTCAAACACAGTAAAAGCCTGACAGATGCAATGGAAAATAAAAGACAAGCAAAAGTGCTATGTGTCAGATCAACAGGGTGCTTGGTCAATTAGGGTATGTTGTCCATAACTCAGTGAAGGTGAATCACCAAGAAGGGTGTGGTGAATGAGGTTTTCAGGTCAGTGAATGTTGGATAAAACAGGTGTGACTGTACACATGCAAGTTGGTGACACGGACCTGGCTAACAAATTCATAGGCTTCCTTCTCAAGGCCGATTCTATCAGCAGCCAAAGCTCCTTGAAGGAACAACCTTAGGGTGAGGTCAGGAATGACCTTCGTCAGAGAGAGGACCGTCTTACAACAAAAGTCAAGTATCTTTTCACACTTCTTCTCCCACCGGTCGTCCTGTGGGGGAGATGGGTCACCATGACAACCACAACTGTATAATGATTGGTCAACGACTAACTTGATCCCTTAGACTGTAGTACTTGAAGATGAGCTGGTACGAGGAGAACACAATGGGAGGGAGAGTGTGCTTCATACGGTTGTCTCCTCCGTTGGCAAACTGCTTTTGTACAGCCTTCAAGATCTGAAGAGACCAACCGGAGAACAACCGTATTCAAATAGGCATACACTGAAACTTTGATAATCTATGAACTGCATGCTAAATCCAAGTCCACTCAATCAGGCTTTGTACCACAAATTACAACAGTATACACACACATACACCCATACCAACACACTCACACCCACACCCCAATCCATTCACCCACACCTACTCACACCCACACCCACACAACTCACACCCACACCCATTCACACCCACCCACACACACCCACACACACTCACACACACACAACTTACACCCACACCAACGCAACTCACTGTATATTGCTGATCTGGAGCATCGACTCTGAAGTGATGGACTAAGCGAGCTACCATTTCTTGTTCAGAGATGAAGACATCTGGATCGGGCTGCAGTGGAGTGGAGCTACTATACCAGCACACACTACAATGAATACAACTTTGAACATGTGTGCACGGTGGAGCACCACAAACATATCATAATACAATATCAGTATACAGCAGTGGTTGAGAGCTCCACACTGTACACACTCACCACTTCTTCCAATTGGTCCTGTTGGTCACAAAGGAGAGGACTGAGGAGAGCTAGGACCTGTTCAACCTGTGAGGAGAGATGGTTATATTCACTTGATGTACTGTATACATTCATGTGTGTGGTCACTGGGTCAGTGAACACAGTGAACGAAATAGCCAGCAACATGAGAACAGTACCCACAAAGGAGAGACAGATTGAACAAATAAGGACAAATAAAAAACAACAACAAAGAAAGAAGGCAACAAACATGGACAAACAAGGAAACAACAACAAGGAAAGAAGGCAACAAACAAGGACAAACAAGGAAACAACAAGGAAACAACAAGGAAAGTATGAATGAGCCTACCTCCTCTACTGAGGGAACGATCACTCCATTTTCAAGAAGGGTCTCTGCCAGTGTGATAGTAATCGTCTTTCTTCCTCTGTAGCCAAAGAGTTGAAGGAAGGAAGAAAAGTGCTCCAACTGCAGTACAGTCAAGGACTCCTTGTAAGACTCGATGACATTCCTGACCAGCCCAATCAGCTTCTGTCCAGTGGTAGAGGTGCTGACAATACTGTGGCAGTGGGAGAGAGCAGAAGTTTTACAAGCATAACCAAAGTTTTACAAGAATAACCAAACTTTTACAAGCATAATCAAAGTTTTACAAGAATAACCAAACTTTTACAAGCATAATCAAAGTTTTAGTATCATCAACCCTTACTAGCATATCCTAAGTGGCATAATTCACACAGTGTATACTTCAGTGGCATTAGCAACTACACTCAATGCTATAATACATATACGTATGTTGTAACTACGTCTTTCATGTTGTCATGGTAACAACTGCATTAAGTGATGATGGCAGAACATAAATGATTGATAAACGTGTGATTGGGGTCTCCTATTGTCGACAGAGGTGGTGGAGTAACTCACCTGCCAATATCCCTTGCCTTGAAGAGGTCCACAATATGCTGGAGTACTTTGTCCACATAGTGGATCCTGTCTGGGTAGACCTTCAGAGCAAGATCAGTCAGAGAAGACTGCAGAGCAGCTATGTCCTCAGGGGACATTGCTGAACGATTCTATGAAACATTATGAATCACTAAACAACAACAACAACAATAACAACAACAACAACAACAAATTCACAGAAAAGTGGGTATTCAGACACCCTATGTACAGCTGCCACACATACATATACACTTCCACCTAAGTGACCGAACACCTGCTTCTACCCAAACACCAACAAACCTGAATCACCACAGAAACTTCTTGCGAGAAGATGTCGAAGAGAGCTTTGTCGGCAGGAATACCAGGAGAATCCTCTCTTCTGGAATAGTCCACAAACCTTGTAATGAGAGCGATGATGATCTCCTTCACATTAACAGAAGGCTCCAGTTCCCCACAAGCCTTCAGGAACAGGTTCAAAGTGGCCAAGTGGAACTCCTCCGGGAACACCTGTACAAGAGTGGCACACAGCCAACAATCAACATGGGTGCACAGTGTGATGGGTGTATGAGAATACATCACTTGAAGATTACAACATAGTTATCTAATATTGCATCATGTTTACTATTTGTTGCAAAACACCTCACCTGTATAATGCACTCCATAAGGTACTCCTGTGCGATGGCGTCATGGCAGCTCACAACCTGCTCCAGGACGCTGGGTAAGGCTTTCTA
>OZ026554.1:512500-545000 GCA_964020155.1 Chondrilla cf. caribensis
ACATTCTAGGACATCAACATATTTCTTAGACCAGACTATAAAAATTTTTATAAGCTTACATGCTATGTACTGTCGACTCTGGATACAACAAATCCAAATATCCACATGAAAAAGTTCTTAATAAAAGAAGTTCTTTATAACCACATTACATCTTTTCAATAAATGAGAATTCATTGTACGTGTGAAGTACAGTCATAACATCCCTAACTGTTAAAAATAGTGACGTGTGTTTAGTATATAATATGAGTAGATTATATTGCGCAAAAAAGTGCCCAATTTCGAAACGGCTAGAATTAGAAATTAAGTTACAATTCTATCGCGACGGCTTTGTCGAACATAATATTGTCAGCGAAGGTTCTTATAAACCCTCTAAAGCTTTCCAATAGTCGATACCCAGCTCCTTTGTCAGATTTATAGGCGACTCAGTTGTAACATCTCGTGGTTGTGGTTTGTTATAATAGAAACGGATACGCTATAAACAGGTTTTCTATGGTCCGGAACGTGTTTTTTGAAGGTGATTTGTTATAGAGCAAAATTCTTTGTCAGTGAGTTCGTTATAAGTGGAGTCGACTGTATCATCAAAATGGTATTGGATTGTCCAATGTTCTTCTATTTTACTCAGAAAAAGTGTTTCTTAATGTTGGGAATTGTCTGTACTTTCGAATTGATCAGCAGTGTATAGAAATGGATTGATCACTGGAAGTAATTAAGTGAATATACGTAACCGTAAGTCACTTCCACCTTATCAAGGTGAGCAGTTACCCAACAGCCTTAATGTGTGGTCTTGAGATTTTTTCACTCTTTCAGATACTCTCAAAGTACAAAATCAAACCACATTGACTGCAAATTTTGGTAATAACGTGGAGGTGGTTTCCTGTTACCATATACTAAATTACCTCCTGTGATCAATTGATTTACTAGTACTACTAACAGAAATCTCATTCAACATGAAGTTGATCAATTATTGTCTAATTGATTAATCATCTCAGTACCCTTATTCTTCATTTACAGTGCAAAGAGAGTGTACAACGGATCATCACGAGATGAATACATTCGTGAATTTCTTGGGAGAACAGAGGAAGTACTTGTAGATGCACATCATCAAGTTGCTGAAGTTGTTAAGAAATTTACCACATTGTAGGTTGAAATACATATGTGTATACTATTTTTATATTATAATGTTTTGTTATGCACTGTATCTAGTATGTTACATATGTGCTTACAATACTCACAAGTGTATGCTCCGTGTGCTACTGTATGTACCCATGTATGTGTAGTACAAATGTAGGTAAAGGTCTATGTTGCCCTCTGTCTCCATTCACTATATGCAGATCTTGGGGGGATTTCCCTATTCCATGGATAGGAGAGTTTGGTGAAGTGTCTGTGTTTAAAATCATGAGAGATGCATGCAAAGCAATGGCAAACATTGCCAGGAAGAATTCTCGTACTTTTGGCTTTAGGATGCATTGGTGTGAGTGTTTGCATGCAATACATGTATTGTTATTGCCTGATTGGTTGTGTACGAAGCCTGGGCTAACTGTTTGAACAGCTCCACAAACACACCAATGGGGCCACTTGAATAACAACAGCAATTGAACTTGCTTATCATCACTTGAGCATTTGAGTTTGTATGCCACTGCAGATAGCTACCCGGACCACCAACCCTCGCACTGTGGTCTGATCCCTTGCCACTACTTTAAATTAACATCCCTTCTTCTCATAAGGGGGTGCTTGCCTAAAACATATCTCAAAGTACGGTGTTTTTGTGGCAGAGTTTTTGGGGTGGAATTTCAATGTGCTCTACATGAAGAAAGCTGCGCAGATGGGATATCAACTATAGGATGTGCATGCACGCTTGGAATTTCTCATAAGTCTATGTTAAGGCCCAGTTTCAACAAAGTTTTTTGTTTGGGAGACTTGTCAGGGAGAAATTCATTGCCCATGTTTATCAGAGATTTGTATTCAAAATCTTGCAAATTACTGATTTATCAATAATTTGAACAATCATGCATGCAAATCACAGACAACAGGATTAAAGCCAAAGTAAATTGGCAGTCCAATTCTTGGTTACTCTTGCACCAAATGTTACTACGTATGTGAACATTAAATGGTGAAAGTGCTTTGGGGTTATTGCCTGGAAGTAAGTTACGTACTACCCGGGTGGGGCGTTTGATGTATGACGTCATTGGGTGATAATTATTGCTGCATCCATGTAAAAACTCGTGTAAATAATCTGATTGCCAACATTAAATTAATACTCTCCAACAGACCAATGTTCTTTGCCAATAGGTTAGTATTAGCTATCACAAGTAACTAGTTTACTACTGTTGATACTCTATTTGATAGACCAACTTTCTCTGAAATTCTCCTGTGAATACACCAAACCCAGAGGGTTTTGGTCTGAAATCTTCCGAGAAGAAGTGAGAGCTCTAGTTGAGGTAATGCATAGTTTCGTGGAATACCTGGTTTGTCATTTGGTCTGTGTTGTTGGCCTTAGGGTGGTACAAAACTTTCACCTGAAGCAGAATACAAGATCTTGAAGAAAGCTGTTCAGTTTGGTAATGAATTGTCACTACCTGATGAATTTGCCTTTAATGGAGGAGATCTGGCTGAACTGCTCATCCACCTTTATAAGGATCGTCACTTCACCCGTTTGAGGTAAGTCATGTCTTTTATGTATGTATCATTTTATGTTCTGTACACGACCTTCTGAAGGACGCTGCAATAAATATCTTATATTCCTACAGCATGTGGATGTCCTACTGCGACGGTTGTTTGTTGAATAGAGGGAACAATTTGTTGAAGTTCATTAGTACCGGATTCAATCTCTTATCACCTTCATTCACTGTCAAACTTCTTGCAAAATTAAGTCCAACTGGCAACACTATAAAGTCCTATCATGAAGTAAGTAACATTTGAATGTGCATTTCATCCCCCATTACCTGAGGGATTAGTGGAGAGTGCTGTAAATGTACGCTACATGGTGGAATATCACTCTGTAGTCTGTAGCTGTGTGAGCAATAGTTGCATACCTACAGCATATAAACACGTACTGTAGATATGTACATACGTACGTATATGTGTGACTCTTATTGTACACAGGGTGTTAGCTTCCTGTGTGATGCCATCAAGGGCTTCCAAATACCAGAAGGTCCGGACAAGCAAAGTCAACTGGATTTAGCATTCACTACCATTGGTTTGTGGTGGAAGGCCTTGTTAGGTGTTGTCCTTGTCAAATATCCCGAAGGGACAGTTGAAGGTGTCAACTTCATGAAAAAAGAGCTCAAAGATCCCGATAGAACCACTTTTAAACAACGTGCATTGAAGCACTTAAGTGATATGGTTAGTTGGAGATATTACAAGAAGCTTTGCTTCTATGTATTTCCCTCCAATCTTTGCAGTCTAAAGGTTGGAAATAGTCCACTCATATGATCTGTCTGTTATAAAGATTCACTTAGATCTGGCAACTCAATTGCGCAATAGATTGAATTGGAGTGTGCATACGTATACTGTGTATTGTCTTGTTCATAGTTCACTCACATTCACATGCTGTACCTACCTAACTATGTACAACGTACATTCAAACATAATATGTACGTGCATATTGCTTTTTGCACTCAGTGGTATTTATGCTTAACATTATGTGCATATTCAACTTACATATTTACATATATTATTATACGTATCTGTAGCTTTACAAGGAGTTGCAAAAAAGAGTGCCTGAATTGAGAATGGAGCAGTTTGTGATCTATGCCAAGCATATGACCAACATCCCAAAAGAGGTAGGCTCTCCCCATATGAAATATCAATACCTTGTCTCCACCTTGGCACAACCTTGTTTGTGTTGGTCACAAGGTTGTACAGTTTGTATTAGATTGTAGGGAGTTTGTAGGAGGTGGCTGTAAGGTTGTACAAGCTTGTATTGTATTAGCCTGTAGTAAGGGTGTAGAATCTCACATAGACATGCTTGCTACAACTTAGTGTACAGTTTTAATTCTTAGGTTGTGATTTGGTTGTGAATTTCACATGGGCAGTATACGTACACATGTACATATGTATGTACATGTGATATACATACATGTACATACATATGGTATACAATCAATATATGTACATGTAATAAGCATATGGTGTACATACGCATGTACGTAAGTCTCTGTTCACATCTGTGCATACAATGCATGTTTTGCACATGTACAGTCCTCTAATGTGTTGTATAATCCGCATTCAGATCTATGAGGTATTCTTGGAGAAATATACTGTTGTATTTAAAGAAAATCTGGTTTGCCAACCTGCCTTCCTTGAGCTGGTTGCAGGATTCTTCAAAAGGTGAGATGTCTGTGTATAATATTTTGGGAACTTTCCGGTGTTTATATGCACATATGTATAGTAGGTTTGTTTACGTGTGTAGATGTTACTTAGAGTACAACGTGAAGTGTGATTGTTATGTCCTTCCTGCAGCTGGAAGAAGTGCCCTGCACGATCCCATCAACTGTTTGCTCATCTCCTGATCAGAGCAGGAGACGGTCATCATCCTCCAAAGGAGTTCATTCCTGGTCTCCTTCAGTTGAAAAGTCACCAGCTGCTTTCACTGAAGTATGTGAAAGAGAATGAGACTGCAGAGTTGATGGAGGTCCAAAGAGAATTCAAGGATTGGTTGAAGTCATTCATCCTAAGACATAAACTTGGTACAATTGTTCCTATTGACTTCCAAGATTTTATTACGGTGTGTTTTGAGTATTGCAGTATATGAACATACATGCTGGCACACTATGTGTAGGCACATGCTGTTTGTATTCAGTACGGTTGCTAATCTGGCTGTAGTTCATTGTTGTGTCTTCTGTGAACAATGTCATATTCACAAACATTTAATTTGCAATACACGTGCGTACATACACGACATATTATTATGTATGTGTGTACTACAAGTTAGCACATTAAGCGTATCATCTGCTTCAATTGATGTACAGTAAGATCCCATATGTGTTATGTTAATTCGTATCTCCACTACTGTCCTACTTGTTAGTCCAACTATAGTTGTGATGTATTCTCCTCCTTAGAACAACCAACCACCTCTTACTCCACTGCAAGTCGTGGTGCTGTCACTGCTGACCTCGGTATGTGTATGGTTGACATTGCTGTTCACAATAGAGTACATATTGTATGTACGTATCAGTGCTCTCAAGATATGGTAATATGTCGACATGTTACGATATACTGTAAGCCCTATGTCGACATGGTAAATGATTAAGGCCAGGGCATTCTCAAATGCACACATGGTAGCAGCTATTCGTAAAGTGTGGGATTACGGGTGACTGTAACGTCGAAGAATGGCTCGAGCCACACATTCCCAATAATACAGTTGAGAATACACATGGGCACGTAACAACGTCTGTTGATTAAATTCATACGAGTCACTTTAAAAACCAGGGTACATCACTAATAAGGTCAGTGTTGTACCCCAGTACATCACAAATGTACTCCAGTCGGGCCTTTTGATCTTGAGTGGCAATATCATCAATCGGGATACATATATATATATACGTATATTTCCATACACATGTCATTTTCTAGTACTTTTGTTTGATTGCAGTTTGTGTATGTCAGCAAGAATCACCTGGGACAGCTTGAGAGTAGAGCCACAAAACCTATAATGTCTGTGGAATGCCTTAAACTAGCCACCTCAATGCTCATTGAAACGTACAAGGAGGAACCAGCATGGCAGAGACCACCAGACCCTCCCTACACTTTTTACTGGGACATCCTCTATCACGCCTGTCAGCTGGTCAAACCAGCTTCCCTCTCTGATCTTAATTGGTGTACAGTGGGCAGCTCTGCCGTGCCACTGTTGGCCCAGGTGTTCAGTGTCTACAGCAGGGTCTATGGCACCAGGTCCCTGGTGGGGGAGGAGCAGGCCTTGTCAGCGTGCAAGGATGAGAACATGAAACGGTACTTCCAGTGGATTCAGTCCATACAGCAGTTCATTCGAGAATGGCAGAACAAGATTGCTGAGAATGACTGCACCATGAAAGAGCTGTTGGACTATGCCAGTGCCGAGATTTCTTTGAGCAAAATTGCCCAGTCTGTTCTTGTCGAGGCCACAATCAATGTAGAGGACACGGTCCAGTTGAAGACCAGAATGAACCACCTCTGTGATGGAGTGAGAGGTCTGCTTATCAAGAAATGGCAGGACAATGAGAGGTGTGGTAGTATTGTGTGTACATGTACATACTACATATGTACGTATGTACTGTACATTCTGCATGCACTTACAATAATTATTGTATTTGTATCTGTATTCTCTGCTTGTGTATACAAATCTATGCTAAATCTCTTACATACTATGCCTATTGTACTGTTCATATGTACGTATGTACGTACAGTACTATACATATACTACGTATGTACATTGCTGTACATATGTATGTGTATGGTAGTATACACCATGTATGCAGTTATTACTATTGTGTTCTCCTGTGCATATAACCACATGCATACTGTACTCGTGCTATTTTCCAGTTTGCATCATCTGAGAAGCCTTGTTCTAAACATGTAGGTGTTCGCTTATGGGCATTCTTGCCAGCTACCACATTTCCCCCAGAGAACCCCTTCAGTCCCTCCTCATGAAGGGCATATCGAGGTATCAGGAGAGACTGCTGAAGACAATCGTATTTGTTCCTGAGGAGACAGACGACCACAAGTTCTTTGAAGAAACCTTAAAGATGAAGACCTTGATAAAAATGAATGACGCACTACAGGACTTTCTCACTCCTTTAGCAGATCATATCGATTTCCTTGTTCATTTTGTCATGAACAAGAGTCATCTCTTTACAGAGTATCTCGAAGAGAAGTTAAAAGAATTGGAAGATGAGGTCTCCTCACGATCCCAGCCTCTCCAACCTGCTATGTCCTTCCTCAGTGTGATACCAGGGCGCCAACAGCCAGACAGTGTAGCTGGAATGTCTGTTGTGGTGAGTCTGTTATGGGGTGTACGTATACGTACATGCATGTACATATACCTGGATGTATGTATGTACCTAGGTGTGTCCTTGTATGCAACTGTCCAGGTATTTCAACTCTGTATTCTTCTTGCAGGATTTCTGCACTGCTGTTGAGATGACTTCAGAATTCTTGAGAGGGATCCTGACCGGTCAAGCAACCTACGGTACCCTCTGCAGTCTGGGGTGCTTCCAAGATTACAGTGTTGTGGGTTCTGTGGATGTGGACAGGGAATTGCAGATCATAGAGACCTACCCCTTCAAGGGTGTTGAAGACCACAAACTCACTGGAGGAATCAAGTCTATTTTGAAGCTGATCCAGTTTTCCAGTTACCTTGAGAACATTATTGCTGTGTGTGACCAGTATAATCTCACGGGGTGCCTGAATGACGAGGGGCTCCACAAACTGAAGGAGATTCATGGAGTTATTTCTTCGGAAGAAGGCAAGACGCAGCTCACCGGTGTGAAGTCTGAAGAATACCTCAACGAGATACGAACGGTCCTTGCCTTGAAGGAATGTGATGAACACTGTCTAAACCTGTTTGGAATGCTCAGAGATAGCACAGAGTTCTACCAGTTTCTGAAGGAGAAGAACTACAAGGGATCAACGGAAGGGCCTAATTACTTCCACCAACACCACACGCTAATAACACAGCAGCTGCAGCATGAGGAGTACAACGAACAGGTCCTTAATCATCTTCTGGTTGCATTCCGTTACATCTCTCCCTTCTTGGAAAGCGATCAGAGCCTCAAGCAGATGATGGAACAGGTTTACAAGAACGCCGGAGATCAGGCCACCAAGTACCACTCCACTGCATTTTGTCAACTGCAGACTGTGAACAAGAACATCCACCTGGTTCGTCTCTGGTTCACTCGTGCTGAGGTAAGAGCCAGTGTGTGACGTTGTAGTATTTTTATAGGTACATATATACCAACATCTGTACATATTGTGTGCACTGAACATACATACATTTACGTATATGTTTATGCTGTACTCCTCCAGGTGTGTATAGACAGACATATAAACTGTACTGTATGGTGTACCTGTTTGAACACAATGTACATTGATGTATATTGAATGTACTGTGTTCACCATACCTTCCACATGTAATGGATGATATGTGCTAGTATGTGTATGCTTGTGTATGTTCGTAGGGAGACAGTCTGGAGAGTATTGCCGACGATCTCAAGAGTCTGCTGACAACGGGAGAGTTCGAGTTCATCATTCCTGAAGCCGATACGTTGGATCTCCACGACGACAGCAGTTCGCCCGTCTGGTGGAAGAGAGGCCAAGAGAGAAAGCTGCACCTCCACTACTGTCCCTCCAGTGCAGCCAAGACCCCAGACCCTAAATCCAGACCTGTCACACCTGAATCTGATGGCAGAGGGAGGCTGTCCAGCCAGAGTGCTCAAGTCACTTGGGACCTTGAGAGGATTGAGGATTTCACAAGAAGACTGGGTTTCTTGGAGAAGGGACAGGAAAACCAAGATCATACACAATTCCAGCAACTGTCATCGGTGAGTGCTGCTATGATGTGCTGTGTGTGCTGTATGTGCTGTGTGTGTTGCATGTGATGAGCTATGTGTGTTACATGTGTTATGTGCACTGTGTGCACTGTGTGTGCTGTTAGTTGCTTGTGATTTATGGTATGTTCACTGTGACACTCCAGTGTATCTCTGTACTTACAGCTGTACACTCATAATATTGGTAGTAGTACTGGTATTGCTAAGATCACATACGTATGTACTTTGTACCTGATGTCCAGCTTGTTCAAAGGATGTTTACAGTTCAGTGTAAGTTGAAGGACTTAGGATACCCATTCTCAATGGACAGAAGACTTCCGTGTTTTGAACTGCAGAGGGCAAAGAATCTAGTAAGTCCGCGTTCCTACATCTATGTGTGCACAGGCACCTATAGTCAGGTCTGTATACATATACACACTTACATGCTCACACGCACATGCGCACGCACGCACGCACGCACGCACACACACACACACAAACACACATCCTTACCAAACACACACACACACACACACACACACACACAGTATTTCAGGTATTCTTTTGCTCCGTTAGTTGACTGAGTTGGAGGGTAAACTGAAGGATTGGAGAAGTGAAGTTAAACAACTTCAGAAGAAATATGACAAACTGCTCTTTTTCTCAGTTCCTAAAGTTCTCAAAATAGCAACACTACTTCGAGAGGAAAACTTCCAAGGTGTTCTGTGGGAGATTCTGTTCCTCTTCAATTCTCAAGTCTGCGATTGGAATGTTGTCGATCAGGGAATCAAGGTGACAACCGCATGCTAGTGTGTGATTTGTATCCTCGTTATGTGGTACTAATATAAAATGCACTATGTGTACGTATATACTGCACATACATTGGTACTCTGACTTGTTGTGTGAGATGTGTGAATATTCTATATGTACGTATGTGTGTGTTTCCGTACTGGTTGCACATTGGTCCCTCGTGCTAACTTGTGTGTTTGATGCCTGTTCCTCTTGCCTCCAGGATGCTGCCACTCATTGTGTGAGTGCACAGGACACCCCCATTGCCTTCGTTGGGTTGTTCCTTGAGGTATTGTACAACAATGAGAAGGTAGTTGGCATGTCGTTTCCTACCAGATCCATTCAGGCTGTTGGTGGTGTTAAGAAATCCACTACATGGAAGGTGTGCCTATGTGTTCTGTATGTGTGTATGTACGCATCTTGAAACTCTATGGTTTGTTTCTGTCCCCTTCACATCTCACGTTTTTTTAGCGTCACCCCTATTCTTTTGCCTTGGGTATTTGTATGACACCAAGACTCGGGTTCGACCCGCTTTACGGTGTCCATGTGAAAAGGGTACAAGACCCATTCAGTGTTCTACACTGTGTATGGCGTACATCACTCATTCACATAACGATTCACTCATCTTTCTCTGTTGAGTGTACATTCTTCCTACCATTCATCGTGGATTGTACATAGTGTGTGCTGTACCATGGTGTATGTTGTACGGTACATATGGGTATATACGTACGTACTTACGTATACTGTTTTGTGTATCTTTTGAATAGCCTACCTGTGTGATGCACTTGGCGGATGAACTGGACTCAAAAGACCACATTCGACTGATAGTTGAGATCTACAATGGTATTCCCGGACCTTACGAGGTCTATCGTTGTAGATCGGACAGCACTGAGGAAGAACTGACTCTCTTTTTCCACAGGATTATGAAGTTCACGTAAGCATTCTGGAAACTAACACAGAAAACATGCTGTACTCTATGTAATAGGGCTGTTTTCACACTTGAGTTATTAGTATTGGTGTCTGTGTGTGAAAATAGCTCTACAAAATTAATCGTTATCTGTTATCAAAACAAGCTTAATACTTTTCACACGAGAATGTAATGTAGTGTGTGTGTGTGTGTGTGTGTGTGTGTGTGTGTGTGTGTGTGTGTGTGTGTGTGTGTGTGTGTGCTGGTTACTGTATTAATCAGGGAAACAAAGGGAGAGGTGTTACTATGGAGATGTATGATATGTACCTCTTTGATGCATCCCTCCCAGGTATCTGGAGTACACGATTCTGAATATCGAGCTGCTTACACCAAAACTCCAGGAAGTGAGTGTCTAGAAACCTGCAACCTCACTGAAAATAGATGTTTGTTCATCATGTCATGAAGTGATCACGCTTGGTAATGTCACATCCAGGTGTTGCTGAAGCTCCACTTGTCTCTGGAGAGGAGTCCACGCACTACCTTCAAAATCCACTACGTTGCCGCCAAATCCACTGTCCTCCAAGGTATGCCCCACCTCACAGTGAAGGAGCACAAACCAGACAGTCTGAAGTACGAGTGGAAGAAGACATGCACTCTGTGTAAGGACCTGCTGAATGGGCAGGAACGAGTACAGACATACCTTGACTTCCAGCTGGTGTATGGGGGAGCAGGTCTGTTGTACTTGGTAGGATGTGTGTATGTTGTGGTTTATGTCGTGTGTGTATCTGCATAAGTATTTTGTACGCTTACACACTTTAAGTATAACACTAATATGAATGCAACTATTACATACGTATATTGTATGTACGTAAACTACGTCTAGGTAGTTGCACATGTGTCTTCTTCACAAACTAAGCTTATGTGACTTGCATGGACCATACATGGATTCAAGTATATCCACACTTCCAGCTTATCCTTTGGACTCCAATGTCTCTCTTCACATGCTCTTATATACATTTTCACTCAATCATTTCTATACTGCCTTGCACATATCACATACGTTAGGGAATGGTAAGACGCACTACATCAAGCAGAAGATACAGCATGGTGGACGTCAGGCGCTCACCATTGCTGTCAACGAGTCTTTCAGTGCCAGCACAACAATCCGTCAGATGAGGTCTCTGGAGATGCAGCCTCAGAGCGTCATATACTTCAGCTTCACCTTAATACCACCAAGTGTATGTGACTGTTGCTTGTTCATTCATTTGTTTGTTTACTGTTTGCTGATTGTGTGTGTGTTGTCAACTCCTAGTATGCTCATTACTGTATATTATGTCTTTTTTTTATTTTGTACTGTGCCTAGTGTGTATAATGTAATACAACTTTGTATAGTTTTTCCCTGTTGTTGGTAGTTGAACTAACTCAACATTGTGTTGGGTCTTCTCTTCCTCTTCAGCCTGAATCAACCAGCGATGATGTGGAGCTGTACAATTGTGTCATGACCCAAGTGTGGTGGTTCTTGTTCGACCTGTTCTTCCTGGGATATGTTGAAGACCCTGAAACTGGGATCTCGTTTTGTATGCCTCAGAAACATCAGTGGTCCTTCTACTTTGAGGTAATCTCCACTGTAGACACAACATACTGTATGTACTGTACTGTATACACTGTATGTACATATGTATATACACTGTACTGTATGTGATGTATGTACTGTGCTGTATTTATGTACTGTATGTTAGTCTGTATGTACATATATATGCACTGTATTATATGAACTGTACATACTGTACTGTATGTATGTACTGTATGTATATAGTGATTGGTATGTACCTATTTGTATGTATGGACCTATGCACAAACTGATGTGTGTGCTGCATATGCATTTTATGTATGTATGTACCTTTTGTGTGGGCCTACTTACACATGTATGTGTGTACTGTATGTACACAGGTTCCAATTCGTGAAGGACAAGACCCTGATATGTCGCTGGAGCTCTTCTGTAAGGAGTTTCCAGTGTTGGAGCTAATCGGAAGACCACATCGTATCAGAGAAGATATGTGAGTGGAGATGAAGTGTTTCCTCCAACTTCAATGTCAGTGTTTGTTGCCTGTTTACGTCATGTATGTATGTATGTGGTCTGCAGTCCTTACAGAGTGGACAAAGAGGTCCAGCTTGTGTGCAAGTACCTTCATGCCTTCCAGTTGAAGGACAACAAAGTGGAGGGAATCAACAGACTACATGACAGTATGTGCAGTATGTACAGTATATGCAGTATGTGTAGTATGTACAGTACAGTATGGTTCAAAGAAACTAAACGTTACCGGAAAAACGTTACCTGTTAATCCGATAACAGTTAACGCTTATCGGTTAAAAGTTAACTGATTTCTGGTAACTGTTAACCAATAATGGATAACTGTCAATGGTACGTTATAAATTCTTAATAGTTGAAGAAGAATGGCTTAAAGTATCAAAGGCGAATATTTGAGTAGCAATTCAAAAGTACAAAAGACACTGGAGCATCTCTCGTCTTCCTGGATCAAGTCTACCAACTCTTCAACGGACCATTCGTGAGCTACGCCATTCGCAGCTCTCATTTGGTAATAACGTTGCGTTTTAATGATTACGTAATGAAAAAACTACCGGTAACGGTTAACAGATAACAGTTAACGGATAACTGTTAACTGAAAAAAAGGTGAAGGAGATTACCATTTGTTTTTTTTTGAACCGTACTGCATGTACTGTGTGTACAGTATTTGTGTATATGCAGTATGTGCCGTGTGTACATGAACACATTCCAATATTTCCTGGTTATTTCTGCTTTGGCTTTGCCCATGAACACCAGCTGTGTACTGTGTAATTTTTGCATTGTAAAAATATTTACAGCAGAATATATTCAAATTGTACATATGTACGTGGTGTATATGTACGGTACTGGTACTTTAGATACTGTAGTACTTCGTATTCTTAAATGAAGGCATTTGCAGTTCAGGAAAATGTATGTATATTCAGTCTCCTTGTCCCAGAACCCTCCATTCAATGTAGCATTAACACAACTGTGAAATTTCCCCTACAGGACTCCCTGCTATGAGACCCCCCTATATGGACATGGATGCTATCAGGTTCAGCATTCTACCAGACCTCAAGGAGCAAGCCTGCCACTGGCTACTGAACAAGTACATGCCAGACTTTGTGAAGAAGAGCAAGATGCAACAGAAGCTCTTCATCGGGTTGGTTGGTTGTTTCCAGTCCTGAAAGTGAGAAGTTTTGAATGTTTAGGATACATATCTCCATATTACCATGGAGATTCTGATATGGTTCCCGCAAACCTGATGGATCTCCTCCAAAAATGTACTTGTTGTCAATGCCTTCTGTAATGTAGTTGAACTGAACCTGTAGGTGATTTTTTTCCAAGTTTTTATATGTACTACATATAGTATATAGCTGTACAGTAATTATAGTTGTACATACTTATGTACATATATTGCATATGCTAATTCCATGTACAGTATCTGTAACTCCTCTGTACACAGATATATGAGAAGGAGATGTCAGTTCCTTGAGACCTTCCCAGCCTTCAACTACAATCAAGGTGAGCTCTGGGGACATTACTGCTCTGAGCCTAGCCATGTTGTTACCTGGGAATACAGGTAGTTCCCAATGTGTATATGATGGAGTATGTGTGTATCGGTATACGTATGATGTTGAATATGATATACATGCAGTGTGTGTGTGTGTGTGTGTGTGTGTGTGTGTGTGTGTGTGTGTGTGTGTGTGTGTGTGTGTGTGTGTGTGTGTGTGTTTGTGTGTGAACATTTGTACATATGCAAGTATTATTGAATAAGTGTTCATTCTTTTGTTCACACTCAAGGTGGTGGTGATTACAAGAAGAAGGATGGCACAGAGGAAACTGTAGACACCAGTCAAATGGGCTCCACTTTGATGGAGACCATGATCTTAGAAGTGACCAATTTCTGTGATCCAGGGCGACGTGACAAGTGGTCCCATAAGGAGGCTTCACGACAACAGGTTTCCACAGCCTGTACATGGATATTGTAGCTATAATGTATACATGACTATATACGTTAGATTGTTGGCAACATTTGCTGCACTTCCTTGCTATTTTCAGCATAGTTGCTGTCTAGTGTATCCATGGTTACTGTGTTTATTTCCCATGTCCTCCGTGTAGCTGGTATACAGCAATGGAACCTTTGGTCTGGTCATAGTCAACCCAGACAGACTGAGCCCCACTGACCGTCAGAAGTACAAAGTCATGGGTGTTGACATCCCTGAATCATAGTGAGTGCTATGTATAGCACATCACTCCCTGATGACGTCATTTATACCAGAAACCACCCACTTAAGACAGTACACCTATATGCTGCATGAATCCATATGAAACATTACACCCTTGTCTCCACCTTGGCACAACCTTGCTTGTGTTGGTCACAACGTTGTGCAAGTCTGTATTAGCTAGTAGGGAGTTTGTAGGAGGTGGCTGTAAGGTTGTACAAGCTTGTATTGTATTAGCCTGTAGTAAGGTTGTTGGAGGTGGTTGCAAGGTTGTAGAATCTCGCATAAACATTTCTGGTGCAACTTTGTGTACAGTTTCCATTCTTAGGTTGTGAACTTCATGTGGGAACGTACATGCATATTTGTTTCCTACAGTGAACTGTCGAGGAGAGGATACCTTGACAAGGTGCTGGGGATGGCACTGACCTTGAAGCAGTCGTCGTTTAGGGATAAGACACTGCTGACAGCTGGTGATGAGAAGAAGAATGTTGATGTATTGAAATCTATTGAGGATCAGCAGTATGTGCTCACACTGGACTATACTCTGAAGGTACACTGTATTCATGTCATGGTATATGTACAGACAGCAAGTATGTGCAGTATACAGAGCTTGTCTGAGTAACTTGCAATATAAAACCGTATGGTACATACAGTACAGTGTGTGTACTGCATACAACACCAATACTTGAATTATCTATGTTGTTTGTTCTGTAACCTACTTTTGTACTGTGGACAACACAGGTGTGTTTGTGTTAGATACTTATGTATATCTGTGTGTATGCTACCTTTCAAGATGTTGGAGATTCATGAGAGATTTGAGTGTGGTATTCCCGTGATCATCGAAGGAGAGACTGGAGTGGGGAAGACTGCTCTCGTCGAAATGCTGTCAATTCTTTGGAATGATGCACTGCTGGGGGATCAGGAAGTACTGGTCAAAAATATTTACACACTTTTGGTGCGAGTCAGTGAAGGTATGCATGTCTATGTCTATAAGATACATATTGCATGCACAAATATACTGTACACATGTATGTATGTAAGAATTATGTATACATCTGTGCAGAATTTTAATTTTGCCTGTAATATGTGAACATGTGTACGTATGTACACATACATATGTACGTATGTGTATATGTGGGATGCTTTCCATAGCAGATGATACACTTCTGGATGTCCATGTGGTGATATTGGTTGTGCATGTACTACTGTAGGTGATGCCATGTACAGACCAGAAGTGTTGACTGTACTGGTAAAAATGATGGAGGATTTCACAACTACTAAACCTGTGTCCTTGGCAGATTTGGAAAAGTTCTGTTCACTGGGAGAACAGGGCATTAAGACCAACATTCGTTCAGGAGTTCATGATCGAGATTTCTTCATCCATGAGTTGTTACTGGAGTATGTTGTCAACATCATTAACCAGCCTGTGGTCAGCTTACTGGACATTGAATCTGTTGAGCAAGAGAGCCACGGTGCACCTGAACTATATCCAAAACTTTCCTTTAAAGAGCTTGTCACCAGAATGGGCACAGACACTCCTTATGAAGTATGTAGTTTTCTTGAAGTGTTGGTATGTAATACTTCTTGCTTTATGGGATATTCAGTTACAATACTTACAGTATATACTGTATGTACAGTGAATGCACAGTGTGTGTTACAGTACACACCACCACCGTATTATGATATTTTCAATGTGACTGCATAATCTGTTTAAACTGTGGTAACAACTAATAAATCTGTTCTTTATTGTTTGTCCATCTTGTTGAACCCTGTGTTGTTGATGTTTCTGATTTATCTATTTCTCAGAATGTGGCTCATTTGCTGTTTTACATCTTAAGAGCAAGACCTCTGAAGACCTTCCACAAACTGAACATTCATGCAGGTATGTGTAGTGTATGTGTGCAGGCTGGTTGGACACACAATACACTTTCCTAACATTGTCTAATTGTGTGTTCCACTCTTCTAGTGGATGAGATATCAACTTCGTTGCCTGCTTTCTAGCAACAAATTTATAGTCACTATAATATTATTATTGTTGTATTTAACCCTCATAGCCCTAACTCCCAAAGATTACATGGACTTTTTCAGACCTGCCATCAATCAAGCCAATCGTTTGAAAGAGAAGTGGAACAGCTCTTCACAGCTACCTAAAGTCACTGTAAGTGAATCCACCAAGACCAGCATACACACAGCTTACAATGAACATAGTTTCTAATTCAAATTGCATGAATTATCTGTGGATAATTGTGGCTGTGTCCTAGTGATAACATGTTTTGACACATTATGGGATGGTCTTTTCAATTAACCTTTTTCTCATCCTCTGTGTATGTTATGTTTATGCCAATGCACATATGTAAGTATGTACAGTATGTGGGTACATACTGAACATAAATAATGTATACTAATGTACACTAGTACTTGTGAAATCCATGAAGTTGACCATGTTATGAACTCAGTTCAGTGTGGCTTACATCCAGTGCGTAAGCCACACCAAGTACTGTATACAGGCTGCTAATTTCATGCGTACAAGTTGTGCCTTGTACCCAGTAAAACATGCCAGAGGCATATTCACTAATTATTATACTGTACGTACTTCAGGTATTCTTGGATGAAATCAACACCGCTTCATGTCTTGGGCTACTAAAGGAGGTTATTGTGGATGGAACCTTTTTTGGAGAGGTACGTATGTACATACATACTGTCCTGTTCACTACTAGGACCTTTGCGTAAATGATGACTATATATTCATCATACTGTACATGTGTACATATCCATACAGTACAGTATGTATGTATGTTATGTTGTATTCTTGTCTCCATTGAATGTAGCCACTTCCTGAGAACCTCTTCATCATAGCAGCTTGTAATCCTCACCGTGGGAACAGTATCATTGTCAACGAACAGAAGCAATCTGGTGAAATGTGGATGAGATCAACATACAATGTTCATCGTCTTCCTCCGACTATACAAACTCTGATGTGGGACTATGGTGCTCTGGACGGTAAGCAGGAGGAGCAGTATGTCAAAGTGAAGATGAGAATGATCAGCAGCACATATGACAATGATATGAGGTGTGTGAGTATGTACAGTGTGTGTGTGTGTGTGTGTGTGTGTGTGTGTGTGTGTGTGTGTGTGTGTGTGTGTGTGTGTATAAGTATGTGATTGTGTGAGAGAGCATGTGAGTGAGCGTGTGAGCATCCCATCTACATTTGTATACTAGTACTGTACATACTGTACGTATGTACATGTCATCCTCAATTATTCTTGATGCGCATATTGTCTGATTTCAGCTGGTTTGCCGATGAACTCAGTAATGCAATCATCCACAGCCAGGTCTTAATGAGGACCTATGCTGCTGAGCATCTCATGTCAGCATTCAAGTATCCCAGACGTGAAGCTAATTCTCTTGCTCACAGCTGTGTCAGCCAGAGAGACATTCAGGTGAGTATAGTAGAGTATACATACATATCTTGCACTTCAACTAGTACATACTTGTATGTACATACTATACATTCAACCCTGCATACTTGGACAGTAGGTAGTACATACGTACATGCTTACATGGAGGATATACGTAGATTATATTTTATGTAGATCAATTCCATGTCAGTGATTTCATAGGGAATTTGAGGTTCTGCATGATCTTTTCTTCATCTCATGTATAGAGAGTTTTCACTTTGTTTGAATGGTTGATGAAAGGTTATCAAAAGTGAGTCAAAAAGTACATTTATATCAGTGAATAGTACCAGCCACATGTACAAGACGTACATTAGGAGATGTCTTTTTTGTAATATTTGGCACCATTTCTCATACTTTGCACATGATAAATGATACATAGTACACACTCTTATTATCAATAAGCGTCTTATGCAGTGCATCTGCTTAGCCCCTTATGTATTTGTTGTGTCGTGGTCAACAAGTCGATTGTGTGCTCTGTTTGTGTAGGTTCAAGGACGAAAGATTTTGTGAAGAGCACATCTATCAGGCTACTAATCCTGGCAAGATGATTCAGGAGCATGCCATCTTGGGGGCACTGGGCATAGTTTACTACATGAGACTCAACGATACCTTTAGAGAAAGATACAAGTTGGAACTTGGGCGAAAGATGAGATTATCCTTTGCCACTAACATTGACCAAGCTTTGCAGGAAGAGGTACGCGATAGTTCAGTTTGTGTACGTACAGTGGATCTCACTCAACCGTAGTATGTAACTGTCCTAAAAGGACTGGCTGTAACTTTAGTACGTATATTATAGTATACTGTACTGCAGTATGGATAGCATTTACGTTCTTGTGTACTTTGTAAATGCACCTACAGTATATTCTCATTCAAAGACTGATTTGCCAACCACTGAACATACATGTGCGTTCGCACTATATGCATACATACATACATACACATACCTATATGAACTTATGACATACATACATAAGTTGTACTTTATTTCCTGTACATTTGTTCCTGGTTGTTCTCTCTTATGTACTCAGTTGGATTTTTATGCCAAGCACTTGAGTATCCCACGTGGCATTGCCAAGACCAGAGCTCTAATGGAGAACCTTTTTTGCATCATTGCTTGTTGCTGTACCAGAACTCCTCTCATCATTGTGGGAGCTCCAGGTTCCAGCAAGACTCTTTCCTTCAACCTTGCCCTCTCAAATCTCAAGGGAGCCGAGTCAAAAATGTGAGGATATCAGTACTTCATTACCCTTTTTATTGTGTACACGTAAGTAGGTACATCGTATACTGTATTGATTCTATTATGCACAATATTAATTTCCAGTGAAATCTGTGTATAGTGGTCACTGTATTGGCAGGCTACTTCTCTAAAACAGCTAGGTTACTGAGTCCCAAAAGAGTCTATGTATATCGTGTATGATTTAATCAATGTATACAGGTCACTACACAACAACCCCTATACTAAACTAGTTTACAGTCCCTAACAGTTTAGATAAACATAATAGCTTTAGTGAAGGTTCTTCAAAGCTTAAAAGAGACGCCTAAGTAATTTGAGTGTGGGGGTCAGCGACCCCATGAGTTTTTAACTTGAATTACTCATTCATTTGTGTCCCTAGGGTGACTGTTGTTCCACTGTTTAACTGTTGCAATGTGAACACTTTATCTTCTTCAGGGCTTTGTTCAGGAATAGTGACATTTTCCCCTCCTTGGACCCTCATTTCTACCAGTGTTCCAGAAGAACCACATCGACTGAAGTTGAAACAGTCTTTCAGAGAGCCATAAAGAGACAGGCTGGGTTTAATGAGCTTGGAATTCCCATCAATTGTGGTCAGTATTTGTAATGTGTGTAGCTTGTACCAGTGGTCTCAATGTGTGTAGCTTGTACCAGTGGTCTCAATGTGTGTAGCTTGTACCAGTGGTTTCAACCTGTACTTGCACATACACATGCACTGTATCTCTGTCCAGTGGTGTTCATGGATGAAGCAGGTCTACCAGAAGAGAGTCATGAATCTTTGAAAGTTTGTGTTTGACAAAAATGGGATGCTGTGTGTGTACTGGTTCAGTGTTTTACTCTACCGTCACGTTAGGTTCTTCACAAATACCTCGACTCCAAAGAAGTGGCGTTTGTAGCCATCAGCAACCACCCACTGGATGCAGCCAAGACTAACAGAGCAGTCAGCCTGTTCAGAGTCACATACACTGAGGTGAGAACTACAGTTTGTTGTGTTTTGTTTGGTCACTGGGGAGGCTGTGGTGGTAAAGTTTGAAAAGTTTCTTTGTGGTCACCACAATGTGTGTAGCACCTCCAGGATGGGTACATGAATATTGTTTGTATTGATATGTACGTAAGTGCAATTTGGACCCTGGGAAGGTTGTGGTAGAAGTGTAACACTCCATTTAAAGTGATGGTCCATGGAGTGCTACACCTTACACGTGGTAGAGCTGGGAGAACTGTGATATAATACTGCTTTACCACCCGCTGCATGCCTTGTTGTCAACATGCTAATGTCTATTACTGCTTCTTATGGACGTCCATCTGTTCATGTGATGTTGTAGAGAGACATCAAAACATTAGCCAAAGAGTGTTTAGGAGCAATTGAGAGGAGCAGTGCCACCAAGATTGTGGAGCAACTTTGTGAACCTTATGTCAGTTGGATGAAGACAGCAGAGTATGTGACCACTCATTTTGACTTTAATTATTTCACATTTCATTTTCATTGTTATTGTGTACCTGCTGTATGTGTGTACTTGCTATGCTCTGTTCTCAGATTTAGCAAGTTCTTTGGACTGCGAGACTTCATTCACTTCATTCACTACCTGCGACGCAAGGAGGTGCAGCACATCACTCCCCAGCTGGTGATGGAGGCACTGGAAAGAAATTTCAACGGGTTCCATAAGTTTAATGACATCTGCAAGAGTTTCTTGAAACAGGTTTGAAAGAATGGACCCATTCAGTAACCTATGTACATACAGTATGTACATATGTACATAGTACACATATGTATACTCCACACACGCACGCATGCACACACACGCACGCACACACGCACGCACGCACGCACACGCACACACACTGTACACGTGTATAATGCATATGTGCCTATATTCCACTGACTGCAATAATTTTGTGTAGTGTTTTTCATACAAATACAAATATTTCTAGTGTTTACATTCCTTCTTAACAGATTCAATCAGCTCCAGAGAAAGTGAACAGAAGAAGTATTGTTGAGGTCCTAAGAGACAGCTTGAGTGACCAGCCTAACCGTTCATTGCAGAAAGATCAGGAAGCTTATGATGAAGTGAGGTACAAGCTGATCATCGACCCCAGTGAGGACGGCTCTGTATCCCGATTGTTGACAATGTACAAAGTTCTCGATCCAAAGAAAACAAGAATATTCCTCTGCAGTGAATTCCCCGAGGACAGCCAACTCCAAAAAGTACAGAACTCACTGCACACACGCTAGTGCATACATCCTGTGTTGTGACCATGTGGTGTACTGCCTTCCCAGGTCAACACCATTGCAGCTATCAGACATGCTGCGGAAGAGGGGAAGACAGTACTGATGTCTCAAACTGATGACATCCACGAGAGCTTCTACGACCTCTTCAACCAGCACTTCAGGAGGATTGACAATCCAGATCCCACTAAAGAGCCCAAGTTCTATGCCAACATTGCCATTGGTAGCCACCACAAGCCGTGCCGGGTGCACAAGGACTTTCAATGTGTTGTGATCATAAAGGAATCAGAGGTGAAGGGTACTCCCGCTCCTTTCCTGAACAGGTTTGAAAAGTACCGAGTTTCCCACAAGGACTTCCTGAGAGCAAGATTGGACTCCTTCCCACCTTGTTTGGGAGTAGCTGTTACAGCTGCCCTTGAAAAGGTACTTTGTAGAGGCTCTCCTCCTGGACACCTCGTGAAGTACATTTCATTTGTCTGTTTCTTCCTTGATACATTAGGTGAAGGACTTCTTCAATTTTGTTGGAGAAGGCAGCTTTTATGGAGCCAAGAGTGAAGACACCGTAGATTCACTGGCTGTGAGTATCCTGCCCACACCAGATCCTGACTTCAAATATGTCAAGCTGCTGAAATCAGCAGAGTCCGATGAGGATGTTGTTGTGAAGGTAGCCAGTGCTATGAAGGACACTGAAGAGGCCAGCATTGTCCCAGTCTGCCAGAGTTCCTTTGTGCTCTTGAAGGAATTACTGAACATCCTTCACTCTCATTGTGGTTTTCATATTGGACAGGTACACACTACACATATACTGTACATACTCATGTATTGATGGGTACAGCTATATGGTGTATAATATGTATATAGAATACATTGTATATGCATACACATTCATGTACAGTGTGTACCTGTTATATATAGAATGATTACAACTGCATACTATACTTACTGTATACATAATATGTAGTAATATATGGTCATACTAGTTTGTACCTGTCTTGAATTGAATGTGATAAATGTGTGCATTAGGAATTGGGACTTGTTATGTACTGTAGCTCTCTGATGAGGAACTCCAAGAAGATGCTGTGTACATCCTAAAGATGCTCTGTGAGGTCCCCAGTGACTTCAAAGGCATAGCTCAAGCCATACAGGAGAACAGATATTCAGAAGAAGATTTGAAGATGTTTGTGCATGAGGCAATGGATCACCTTCACCTAGCTCCTTCTCCCCAATCCTGTAAGACCGACTACGGATACATTGCAGTGGGAGATATCAGCTCCGAGTCCTGCTTTGTGGTGATGGTGTTTGTACAGTGGCTGGTCCAGTACATGTGTAAGCACCTGCTCCAGTTAATGACAGCAGAAGCACTAACACTCCACAGAAAGTGCGTCTTTGTGTGGTTTGTTCAGAGTGTGTGGTGGACTAGTGATGACAATTTTAACCTTCTTGCAGGCAAATTCCTCTGTGGTGCCTCAACACATACCTCAGACATCAGAGCCACTTTTGCCTGAAGAATTTGATAGAGAAGAATTTGAGTGTACTTCGTACCCATCCAAAGTCAGTGTAACTTATCTCATGTTCAATCTCCTATCTCTCCTTGTTATACCTGTAGTCTTACCCCATGTGTATGTACTACGGTCTCCTGTAGAGCCAGTACTGTGTCCACAAAGTTAGTGTGCTTCACCCGTTTCACACCCGACATCAACCGTTTACCCACTGTGTACCCACCCGATGTGATCCCTCTGAATTCATCCACTACTGATGGGACAATGGTTGATATCATGAGAAAGATGATTTGTGAAGAGGTGAGGTGATGACCAGGACAGGTTGTCAGTGTGTGTGATATGGTTTAGATTTGTTTGTATGTGTGGGGGGGATGGTTGGTTGTGTTTGTGTGTGTGTGTGTGTGTGCGTACATGTTCAGTTGTAGTTCTCATTACTGTACATGTGTACATACATACATACCGATAGTCAGTGATGCTTATCCCTTTTGTAGTATATGCATAGTATTAATTTTTGCATACATGTACTGCACTATATCACTATGTGTACATAGATATACGTACATATACATACGTATGTACGTATTTATGTACATGTTGTGTCCTTCTTACTTTGCAGCCTTATAATGTTTACCTGTGCAAGTTGTCCAATATATCATCTGAGCAGGCATTCCACAATTACTTGCAATCTTTCATCAAGTCTGTAGCCAAGGTGATGGTGTTGGTGAGTGTGTACTTCACTGTACTGTGTGTTCTCACACACTGTCCTCTGTACATCACTGTACTGTGTGTTCTCACACACCGTCCTCTGTACATCACTGTACTGTGTGTTCTCACACACCGTCCTCTGTACATCACTGTACTGTGTGTCCTCACACACCATCCTCTGTACGTCACTGTACTGTGTGTTCTCACACACTGTCCTCTGTACATCACTGTACTGTGTGTTCTCACACACCGTCCTCTGTACATCACTGTACTGTGTGTCCTCACACACCATCCTCTGTACGTCACTGTACTGTGTGTTCTCACACACCGTCCTCTGTACATCACTGTACTGTGTGTTCTCACACACCGTCCTCTGTACATCACTGTACTGTGTGTCCTCACACACTAACCTCTGTACGTCACTGTACTGTGTGTTCTCACACACCGTCCTCTGTACATCACTGTACTGTGTGTTCTCACACACCATCCTCTGTACATCACTGTACTGTGTGTTCTCACACACCGTCCTCTGTACATCACTGTACTGTGTGTTCTCACACACTGTCCTCTGTACATCACTGTACTGTGTGTTCTCACACACCAACCTCTGTACATCACTGTACTGTGTGTTCTCACACACCAACCTCTGTACATCACTGTACTGTGTGTTCTCACACACCGTCCTCTGTACATCACTGTACTGAGTGTTCTCACACACCATCCTCTGCATGCTTTGATAGTCACGTTTCTCCCATTGATCAGGTCATCAACATGCAAGAGACCAAGAAACAGATGGTCAACCACATTCGTATCATGGTGGAACAAGCAGAAGGGAACCCACTGCATCCACATGTAAGTACTGTACCTCAAGGGACAAGACACTGTTGTTTATGGAGATCTGTGATTATAATTATTTGTACTCTTTTGTCATCTCTCCAGAAACTGTTTGTTCTTCTTCTCCACTTCCCACCGTCCATGTTCTATGATCGGTGCTATCCTGCTTTGTTCCTCAACGGGTGGGATCACCACTACTTTGACTCACTTCAACCTGAACCAGAAGGAATTGTGGACATCAGGTACGTATGTACAGTAACTGGGATCTTGTGAGTGGCTTCCTCAGTAATGTACGTACAAGGTGGACTCCTTGTCAGTGAGCATACTAAGTACATTGTGGTAAATAGAAGGGGTTTTGTCAAAAAATGACATTCTAGTGAATTTTAACAGTCTAACTCATCAAAACATGGTTATGTTATCCGTAATAGCTATGCACATAATAGAAGACGTGCTTTCATGTATGTACAGAATGTACATTGAGTTGGGTCACGCCCCTCTTTGTGTTCTGCCAGGTTGTGGTTTTCTGTGGCCTGTCAAAGAGACAAGTCAAGTGAAGGCAGTGGCATTGTCAGGAAGGCTGCTGAAGGCATGTTGGATGAGATGCAAACAGCAAACACTATAGCATCAAGGTGACCAGTTGACTCTTTACATATGTGTATATGTACTACGTATTTAGTGTGTGTGTGTGTGTGTGTGTGTGTGTGTGTGTGTGTGTGTGTGTGTGTGTGTGTGTGTGCACAGTTGTAATTGTAGAGTGTGTTGTAGCAGTTGTTAGCATGCAATATTCGTTGAGTACCTACGTATGTCCATACATGATTACAGTGATAATAATGCCCATTGAGTACATACTGTATGTGTTCCCTAGTATTGTTTGTATCTACTGTATGCATGTATGCAAGTATGTCTTTACTAATACACTTGACATAGGATTGCTATTGGTGCCAAGCTAGGAGGAGAGTTCAACAGCATCCCAAAGAATGGCAATGAAGTACTGGAGAGGTTCCAGAATCTTCTAAAAAGTCAAGTCGGAAGTACATTGTGTGACATGTATGCCAAGTACTGGAAGCCTTCTGAAATGGCCAGGTACCTTGAAGAAGCTGCATTGTATGCAAGGAATCACAAATCTACTATCAGTATGGCAGATTCTGTGAGTGTGTCTCTCTTGATTCACTGTACTTGATGACTGTGTGTGCATGTGTTTGTTGTTTTGATTCTCACTAACGTTTCCCATTCCCATAGTATATGTTTGTTGTTTCCCATTCCCACAGTGTGTTTGTTGTTTCCCATTCCCATAGTATGTTTGTTGTTTCCCATTCCCACTGTATGTTTTCTGATTCCCATTCCCATGTACATGTGCTTCTTATTTCAATTATCACAGTGCACAGTTTTTTGTCATTCGTACAGTATTATGTGTTAACTATATCATTGATTTTAGTTGAACATTACAACCCCATGTATGTACATATGTTTGTTCTGTGTGTTTTGTGTAGGTTGGAGACTTCTTCCAAACTGCCTTCCACAACTTCCTTGCTTACATGATCAACATGATGAACGAAGGTCTAAATCTGGACAATGTGTACAAGGCAGTAACTGGAGATAGAGGAGTAACAGAAGTGGAAAGAATCAAGGCAGATGTTTTCCTCCAATTGATGCGGTACCTTCCAACCCCGAAGCTGATGGAGCTGAAGGCATACAACAACAACTGGAATGCCCAGCAAGCCTTGGACATGAGACCCTCTTTCCCTTTCTTTCACAAAATTTATTCAACACTGGATGCCTTGTTGCAGGAAAGCGAGAGAAAACTACAATCAGATAAGAAGGTATTCGATGATATTGGAGCAGAATCAGTAGAAAACCCCACTGGTTAGTTCTAGTTGTGTAAGATGTATGCATTTATCTGCCGTACATTTAGTACCCACACAGTACCATAAAGCACCCACTTTGTGCCATAATTTGGTGTGTGTGTACCTAGTTTGTTGTGGGGATTGGTAGCTGTAATGCCCAGTTTATGGATCCTTGCAAACACAAATGCTACAGATCACAGCGAGGAGTACTTTGCACATCTCCAAAGGGTGTACCATGGCTTACTGAAGCAGAAGCTGGAGGTGAAGTTGGATGATCATGTGTGGTGGATGTTTTGTATGTAACTTCAGGTATCAGTCTACTGTGATGATAGGCATGGGTGTGTGTACAGGGGTGTATTTATCCATACATGTCTATAGCAAGATAGTACATGGTATAGTAATACATACTGTACATAAGTTACAGTATGTCTACTTTAGTACATATGTAATGTGTTAAGATTGTATTAATCAAATATGTATGTATATTGTGTACAATTTTTGATTTTGATTGTGTTATTTCTCAATTAGGAGGATAGCAGGTCATTGCTATCCACTGCTATCAACGCTATGAGTGAACATCCTCAGCTGTGGCAACTCTACTGGACAGACTTCATTGCTGCCAAGTTCCACCTGGACATGAGCAAGGACGATCTCACCACTCACATTTTCAATCTTCAGATTTCAAGGGTGTTGTGTCAGAAGGATTACATCGAGCGGGTGGCTAGTCTACACTGCCTGGCTCACACCAGCCACATTGATATGGCCAAATTCCTCTCCTCTCTACGTCCCATTCAACAGCTCCAGTGTGTGTTCCAAGAACAACAAGCAGTGTTCTGTCCTTCTCCACGTGATGAGCTGAAGCAGCTTGTTCAAGAAGACCCCAGTCACTTGAACCAAGGCCTTGTCCAGTTTATAACTGACACAATGTTTCAGGCTTTTTCCTTTGGTTGCCTAAAGTTTCACAAAAGCCTCGTGTTTGCTAGTGTGGAGGAGCTTGATGGGTGGAGAAGAGCGTATCACACTGTTGTGAGTCTATTGTATTACACTTAACTCATACACATGTGGATGCACATGCCCACAGGCACACACTCAGTATACGCGTGCGTGCACACACACATACACACACACACGCACACACACACACACACACACACACACACACACACACACACACACACGCACGCACGCACGCACACACACATACACACACACATGCACGCGCGAGCCCTTTTGTATACATACCTAGCTGATATACTTGTGTACAACTCAGCACACCTACTGTTAGTGTCCTTAGTCAAATAATCAATGTATTGTGCACTGTATGTAAACATGTGTGTTCGTTAATTCCTACCAGACTGTCCAACCATCCGTCAAAGAGCTGCTGTTCCAGACCAAGGGGCTACATGAGTCCTATGAAGGAAAGTTGAATGTCATGACAGCCGTGTTCCTCCTTCTACAAACACGAGGTCATGTCGATGAAACCATTTGCCAGTTTGCGTTTGACTTTGGCAACAAGCTTCTTGCCAAGTTCTTCGACGACCAGCTTCAAGTTAGTAGCCTACATGCAAGCATGCCTCATGTAGTATTGTGTTGTACATACAATGGCATACAGTATGTACATACAGTGGGATAGTCATGTACATACTGCATGTACGATGGAGTAGATACAGTACAGGCGTAAAGGGGTAAGGTGGGTACTGTAAGTATGTACTGTGTATTTTGCTGCTGTCTTTGTCCACAGGAGTCCTATCACTTTCCTGATTTGAAGGAAATTGTTCTCAGCTACATTGAACTGCACAAAGAAGACTGTCATCAGAACTTCTCTGGAGAAGACAATTCCATCTTTTTGGAAAACTTGTTGAAATTCTTTTTCACTGTGAAGACTGTAGGTCACAGAGAAGAGGATATATCATGGTTCTTGAAGCATGTTAACTGCATATCCTCACCCCACACTTCGTTGGAGAGCCCACACACACCTGCAAGGGTCTCTCCACTGGATGGGCTACCGATGTCAATACTGCAGCATATATTGGGAGGAATCTTGACCTGCCTTGGTGAGAAGGAGAAGCCAGTTCCACCTCTGATGTTGTTCCATTCAAAGGTGCAGTTTGTGTGCTTGCTTGTCTCTGTGTCACAAGTACTACTATACTACGTAGCTTCTTGTTGTACAAACACACACACACACACACACACACACACACACACACACACACACACACACACACACACACACACACACACACACACACACACACACACACACACACACACACACACACACACACACACACACACACACACACAGCACGACACAGCACAGCACACCAGCCACACATATGTACAAGTATTCATAGTCTCACATGTACATATGTATGTGTATACTCCAGGCCATGAGACTTGTAACAGCAGAGCTTCTTGAAGACAGAACACTCGGAGATGTGGAGCCATACAAGCCACCCATGTACCGACAGTTGTCAGCCATTAGAGCCAAATCTGTGAGTATGCTTGTATGTACACATGCTTGTGTGCTCAATATCCAATACGTATTCACTATGTGTTCCCCTTGCACAGAACCCCAGAATGACCCAGCCTCTAGCTGACTTGTACTTCTTAGTGGTGCTGGAACAGCTGATGGGAGAAGGCTACAGTGAAATGAACCACGATACAGCCTTTACTAAGATGACGGAAATGAAGAAGGTTTGTTGTTGGCCTGTGACAAGCCTCACACACAGTTAGACAATCTGCTGTTCCATCAAGGTCATGTGTACATGATTCCTGTACTGTACATACATACATGTATATGATTTCCTGTATGTGTATATGAGTCCTGTACTGTGTGTATACGAGCCCTGTACTGTGTGTATATGTATATGAACATACAATACCTCTTGTGATGTACATGATATTGTTATTATGTACTGTAAGTCAGAAATTTGATGATTTAATTTCCTGTGAAAACACAGCATTTGAAATTTTCAACATGTGTTCCTGCAGTTTCTCATTCAAAACTGGAACAAGAGCTCAAGTGACAAGATCCTACTTCACATTGAGATGCAGGCAGTCATGCAGATCTTCCTGCACAAAGTGGCAGAGTCACTGGCTAGTGAGAACCTGAGAAGCGATGTGAGTAGGTCAAGAGTGCACCACCTACATACCTACAACCATACCTCCATGTATGGTCGTAAGTATGCTCTGAGCTAGTGTGTATGTCATACAGTATGTACGTATGTATGTATCTATGTTGTAGGTACGTACGTATGTACTGTATGTGTGTACATATGTGAGTGAGTGTACTGTACTATTCCTGTGCATACGTATGTACACTAAGTACATGTATTTACCCCATCCTTTGCCTGTTGTAGGTCTTGTCCATGTCGGCTGGTATATGTGACATAGTCACTGGAGAGGTACAAGGATCGGAGGCTCGTGAGGCCACTGGCAATGAGCTGGTCATGTTGATGCACCTGCTGAAGGAAGTCAAGGGACCGGGACAACTGATAAACCTCCTCAAAAACACAGGAGTGACAGACAGCCTCTCCTTTCTGAAGCCTTACAGGGAAGACCTAGAGGTAAAATCACTTCTCAGCATACTGTAGGTCTCCCCTCTCTAAGTTCTTACATTATATTGTTGTCTCTTTGTGTTCAGCATGGACCTCCAATGAACATTCACTTTTGGCCGTTCATGCTACCAGGAGCTAAAGGGCAGTTGGCAGAAGTTTATGCCAGCCTGGCTGACCTCATGATGGACATTGTCGAGGCTGAGGAAGACGAGAATAGAAGATCCACTTTTATTCACATACTGCAGAAAATTTGCAAGTTAGTAGTCGGCCATCAAAACAATATGGTAGTGTGAGCACTGTCTTCATTTTAATCTATTTGTATGTCTAATGTGTATGTACATCATATAGTGTGTGCAGTTAATTACAGTAGAAACTTGTTGAGACGAACACCCTTAAGACACAAACTAATTTTCGAACCTTGTTTGGTTTGCTGTAGTGATGTGATGTACATATTCGTAGTAAATAAACCCTGATAAGAAAACATCCAATAGCAATAGCAAGAACTAATTTCGTTTGTCCTTTCAATTTTGTTATAATGTGTTTGTACTGTATATGTGCTGTACAGTGCTGTATGTATGTGTTAGCATGCTTGCTCGCAATACTTGTGCCTAAACAGAGGTTGAATGTAGTGGTAATAAGCACTTGTCCTTCTCTGAATAATCTGCACTGATTTTTAGTGAGGATGCTAGACTGGTGGAAGGTGACTACCAAGTGGACAGGAGGGCTTTTGTTAGAATGGCAATATGGTTGGCCATTTACTACAAGAATGTAAGGGGATGCATTGTGTGTGTGTGTGTGTGTGTGTGTGTGTGTGTGTGTGTGTTGTGTGTGTGTGTTGTGTGTGTGTGTACGCATGTGTGTATTGTGCGTGTGTACATGCATGTATGCATGTGTGCATGTGTGCATGAAGTTGCATTAACACTAGTGCACACTTCTGCACATCTACAGATAAGAAGCTCTGTTTTGAAGGATCTAATTCTCAATGAAATCTCTTTTGTTCACTTTACCGAACAACACAAACTGATATTGGAGTGTTTCTTGTGCCCAAATGTCATGAAAAGTAAATGCCGAGAAGAAGCTCCTCTTCCCGATGATGTGAACACCGAGGTCCTGGAGATTACCAGAGATGGTGGAGTAAGACCAAAGCAGTATCTCTCCAACAGTGCTGAGAAGGTGGATCCAATTTACATGTTGTTTGAGCAGGATATGTTGGAAGGCATTCCTCTGAACATTGGTGAGTGTTGAGGACTACAGGAGTGTGTGTTGTGTGTACAGGAGTGTGTATTGTATGTACAGGAGTATATATTGTATGTACAGGAGTGTGTATTGTATGTACAGGAGTGTTTCAGTATGTATAAAAGTGTTGTATATTGTATGTACGGGAGTGTTGTTCTGTAAGTACAGTATGTGCTGTAAAATATGTTTCTATTTTACTCTACTGTTTGCTAATGGTCTAGTTGTGCTCTAAAGTGTATCCACCAGCTGCTTTGTTCTCTGTTCTCTCCATGTGTGTAGATCCTTCTGATATGTCTCTCCGAAATGCTCTGGCCAATCTGGTTGCCGTGGTATTCAGTTTACCTCCTGGGTCAACTCACCTGTGGTACCTGTTCCACAACCCTGCCCAACTCAGGGACACATACATGCCAGGATTCATGGTGAGTTCTCCAAGATCCAGCCCACCAGTGTCCAGTATGTATGTACAGTCAGACCTCTTCACAATATCACCCTTGGTAGTGCACCCATACACTAGTATACAGTCAGACCTCTTCACAACATCACCCTTGGTTCCTCACTATGCCTGCGGTTGTAACCGATGCAAGTCCTGTGTATGTGAACACATCAGTGTCCACAGGACATGTTGTTATGAAGAGACTGTCATTATAAAAGTGCTGGCGTAAAGAGTGACTGTACGTACATACATACTGCTTCCCTCCCTGTATCTGTCCTGTACAGTATCCTCACAAAGTGAACAAGAACAAGATGCTGTATGACTGCGGCATACTGCTGAACGAGGACGGGCAGTTTGGGCGTCCGGAGTACAGAGACCACCACTCTGGTCTCTCCTTGCACTCATTCTACCTGATAACCTGGGCCACCTTTGGCACACTCTGCATGTCCCTCCTCACCAACCCATCGGCACAGGCAGAAGTGCACGGTACAGTCTATACCCTCTGTTGTCATGGTTGTGGTCAGAAGTCGATGTGTACATACAGTATCCATCTAACATGTGTACATATCCAAATAACATTTCTAGCACACTTCATTCGTGAATTTTAACACTGGACTATAAATATTATTCAGTTATTCGTCAGATGCACCTGTCATTGTGTACACTAGTGATAACTATGTTAGTTCTTTGATGTACATTGGTGTTAGTCAATACAAGTACTTGCATATACGTACGTATTCCACAAGTACACACAGACTACAATGTACTTGATGTGCAGGGACATGATAAAGTACTTTTAATCAGTACTGTATGCATGCCCTGTAGGTCACCTCATATCCGAGTGGCAGCCATTGAGACACTTCTGCCTACAGCAGTTGAGGCACATTTGGCTGTCCTTGCAGACCAACCTTGAGCTGAACAACGAGGAGAGAGATTTCTTCATAGTGGAGACCATGTTCGCTCTCTTCAAGGTGAGGTTGTTGTGGTTGGTA
>OZ026554.1:550000-595000 GCA_964020155.1 Chondrilla cf. caribensis
GGCAAACATCACTAAACAGGTCAGTCTATTGCACCAAGTCTGATGCCGTCCCTGAAGGTACCCAGTGAGAAAGCTGTCAACATGACAGTGGATGAAGTGGTCCAATGGTTGGGCACTATCAAGCTCGGGGAACACAGTGAAGCTTTTAGAAAAGAGGACATTGATGGAGCGCTCCTAGCTGAATACAGTTCTGAGAATCTTGAAGAAATTGGCATAAAACTGGGAAAAGACAGGAAGAAGATTCTTGTGAAATTCAGACAAATTTGAATTAAATATAGAATATTATCTTGTGTTGGCTCCCTCTCTTTTATCAAGATGGGACGTGTGTGTGTTTTGTAGTCAAATAAGTGATTAATAGCTTAAAGCAACTATTGAAAACAGAAAACAGTTAATTTTCCTATTTTTTGCATTTAAAGTGTAAATTGTATTATCATGCTTGTGAAGTCTATTCGCTTACAACCAAATAATTGCCTCAATAGTCGTTTACTGATGTTTTGGCTGCATGGCATGACCAAAACGAAACAAATGAAAATTAAACATGCAGAGAGCGCCTAACACTAGATTGGCTGGATTAGATGACAATAAATTATTGGTTTAGTATAAGTAGTTCTACAGTGCAATCTTTAACTTAAGTTACTATATATATATATAGTGTTACTGTATATCGTATAGTATATATACTAAGTAGTATGGAGTATCTATTATTATGGTTAGTACGTGGTCCTGGAACGTCACGTGCTAGAATTTCTAAACATGGCTTCCTCGAGTCCACCTCCATGTCTCGAGCTCGTAGCTCTCGTATTGTTAGCGTCTGTTGTCGCTGGTCAATTTCCCATAAAGTTCGACTGTCCGCAACTCCCTCCTCTCTCGCGACCAGCGGAGACCGTCTACGAGCTGAAGCCTCAAGACATAAAGGTGGTGATGGCGCTAGGCGACAGCATTACGGCTGGTGAGGTCATGAATATTATGCAGACTATAGCTACGAGTATTATAATATTATGAGTAGATAGCCGATTGTGCTTGTATTATGCTATATTATGTTCTATATATTATGTGTAAGGTAAAATGGAGGCAATTCCCGGTCAATGCAGCAACGCATGCACGTACTATGTCAGTCATGATCACTGGTGAATGAACAGCTTCCTTCTCCAAATGAACAGCTTCCAACTCCAAATGAACAGCTTCCTCCTCCAAATGAACAGCTTCCTTCTCCAAATGAACAGCTTCCTTCTCCAAATGAACAGCTTCCTTCTCCAAATGAACAGCTTCCTTCTCCAACTGCTAGAAGAGTTTGAGAACAGATAAAGTATTCACTGGCAATAGTAACCTTGGCACCAACATGCCTGATAGTGATGCCAGTCATTTGCTCCCGACATATGCATACTCCTAGTTCACCGCTGGTTGGAATTACCCCCATTTGCCTTATGTGGAGCATACCCTGCATGGGTGGATGTACACTGTATGTCTAATTGATTTACTAGGGTTCGGTATGATGGGTCGCCATGGAGACCTCATTGATGATCTTCAGGAGTACAGAGTGAGACCACTATACGCGTATGCACAGTGTATCGTGGTGACCTTGTTACTGTGACTCCTTTAACAGGGTCAGTCTTGGTGCATTGGAGGAGACGCTAATGCCTCCACTATTGGGTCATTCCTAAGGTTCTACACACCTGGTATCCAAGGACTGAGTCTGGGACACCACATTGGAGAGGTATGTGTGTGTGTGTGTGTGTGTGTGTGTGTGTGTGTGTGTGTGTGTGTGTGTATGTTTGTGTGTGTGTGTGTGTGCATGTGCGCGTGTGTGTGAGTACTATAATTCTGACAACACTCATTCCCAGCAGCACTCATATCATGACCTGTTATGAATCTCATCATGTTTGTGTTCTGTAGCTCTGTTATGGTCCATTATGTCCCCCATTTCAATACGAGCCTTCAAAGGATGTGTTGGATGCTGCACAGAGTGGAGCAATGATCCCCAACCTCGTGGACCATGAGTTCAAGTACCTCTATGACATGTTGCTGGAGTTGGAGTTGGTATGTTAGTGGAGATCACTGTATATGTGGGTGTGTGCATGTAGTGCTGACAAGTGCATGTGTATAATACTATAACTAGTGCATGTGTGTGTGTGTGTGTGTGTGTGTGTGTGTGTGTGTGTGTGTGTGTGTCAGTAGAGATTAGTGCATGTGTATGTAGTTCCTCTCAGCTACTCTACTAGTTTGTGTATAATTGATGCTAGGAAAGGAAAATTGACATTGTCAAAGATTGGAAGTTGCTGACAATCCTGATTGGAGCCAATGACCTGTGCCTTGCGTAAGTGTGTGTTCTTTATAAGGTGTACTCCTTGCTGACTCACAAGGGATGACAAAGTAGTCTCTTCTTCCTCAACAGTTGTTCTGGAGATGTTCCTTTTCTTACTCCTGATGATTTTGAGAAGAATCTTGTGGATGTTTTGGAAGAAGTTCGTACAAAGATACCGAGAGTCTTTGTCAACCTTGTCCCCATGTTCAACCTGTCTCAGGTGAGTCACCCGTCTCAAGCAGGATTGTGTGTGACCTGTCATCCCACCAGACCACACACCTGCTCACAGGTGTATGAGATATCACTGAGGTCCAAACACTGTGTTGAAGTTCATCGTCTCCTTCCAATTGAGTGTATATGTGCTTTTACTCCGGGTGAGGAAGGCGACAAGTTGAGGTGAGGGTGTTGAGAGATTTGTTTGCTATAGATGAGCATGTTGATTGTTTTATTGTATCACTGATGATGTATGTTTAGTGTTTCTATGTTGTTTATATTTGTTTACTGTTTCTATGTTGTTGATGTTTATGTGTTATTGGTGTTTGTTCCCTGTTTCAATGTAGTTGAGATTTTGTTTACTGCTTTCTGTGTTATTGTCCTTGTTTACTCCACTTTCTATCACTCAAGACGTGAGCTTGACGAGAGAGTGGTCCAGTACAACCAGCGTATTCTGAAGGTGTGTCATTAACCGTGTATTATACTCTACATAAGTGTGCATATCACAATTGTATGCTTTCCAGTTGGTTGTATGCTGGGGATATGCACTTCGTACAGTGTGGGCCTTGATTGTACTTCTTATCATTTGTGTGTGTTGGGCTGTACACACCCAGGTAGCAGCAGAATATGCTGGAAAATACAAGGAGTTTGCGGCTGTAGCTCAGCCATGCTGCATGAATGGACGACACGAGAATCTACCAATCACGATCATTTCAACGGTGAGTTCTGTTATTTTATCTGATATCTGTTATGTCTATTGTCGACCATATCACACACAGAGTAAAACTTAAGTACATATGTATGTTAGACTTCATTCTGGCCATGGCTGGTTATACTGCTGCCAACTGTCATCTATTCACATGATGGAGTCGTTGCTGATTATGCTCTCCCACCATGCTTCATTCAGGATTATTTCCATTTTGACATTTTATACTTGTTCATACAGTTGTATACCAGCAGAATAATATTATCAGGCTTGTACAGTTGTGCATAAATGCTGTCCCTCTGTTGTCTGTCTCCTCCAGTTGGACTGTTTCCATCCGTCTCTCTTCATGCACGAGCTTATGGCTAAGGTCATGTGGAACTGCATGTTGGCTCCAGCTAGCCAGAAGGACACCACCTTTGATGCCAGAGCCAACTTCACTTGTCCGACCTCTTCTTCCATATTCTACACCAACTGAAAGACATTTTGGATATAAATAATGACTAATTGTGTACATAGTGTGTTCAACTATAGACTGTTATTATTATTATTATTATTATTGGTTTTGTACTGATATATATAAATCTATACAGGTTGTACTGAAATAAACAAGTGTAGCAGGAACCTCAATATGCATGATTGTTACAATGTACAAGTACCTTATGTTGCACAAAAAACAACCCTTACATGTATTGAGTATTTTATATATGTTTTATATAGATCCAGACATATATATATTATATATATATATATACGTATATACACATGTATATAGTATGTCCCTATACTCTCCCATACATACATATGGACAGCATATATACAAAATATCATATATACAAAATGTATTATATTTTATTTCAGTTTTTGGTTAGGTGTAATTAAAATCCACTGGTCTCAATATTTGTGTTATTAATTGTAAATTTGGGTATTTATCAATGACGACAATTGATTGTTTGAGCACAAATAATATTAATTGGACTTGATTAAATCAAATACAATGGACAATTACAATCTAGTACAATTCTGTTAGATGAATGTCCTTGTACAAAGAAGTCAACATTGTCATGAGTTTCTGCTGTATGACATCGACCTGACTGACTGGTGTGTACTCGTCATGACTGGATCTGGAAGAGATTGACAAGAGTAGAGTATTCCACTCACCCTCACCTGGCCACACATACACCACGAAAGCGTGGTTGTCATCCACCCACCCACACATCCTAAAAACTACAGCTGTCATCCACCCGCCCACACACCATAAAAAGTGCAGCTGACATCCACCCAGCCACACACCCCAAAAAGCACAGCTGTCATCCACCCGCCCACACACCTTACCAGGAGTGCAGCTGTAGGCACACAAGGTCTGTACGGGCCACTACACACGTACCTGGCTACAGTGACCAGTGAAGGGGTCTTCCTTGTAGTCTGTAAAATGCACTTCAAACTTTGAACCAGACCATCGATTAGTTCCCAAGGAGAGAAATGCTCAGGTAGGTCACTAGCAAATCCAGCAGTGTGTACCTAGTGTGCGTAAGTATTGACCATGTTAGGATCCTGCATGATTCACATATGACCCTCACATGATACGCACATGATCTAAACATTTAAACCAGCAGTAACCCTCACTCACAAAGTCAACATCAAATTCAGCATTGTCGCTAGTTTTTGCTGTATTTGAGCCCAGCAAAGCTTTCAGCTCATCGATTGCAGACCTGACACAGATTAGCAGCTAATGGTCCAGGAGAACAGTACATATTATGCAAACATGTGTCATTTGTACCTGTTATTGAAGAGTCTATCTCGTAGACCAGGATACGTTCTTATCAGATCCTCTGTAGAGAGTTTGTTCTCCCAGAACTGCTTCACATCTGATAAAAACAAAGAACGGCTATCTTGCCACTTCAATAAGTCGCCCTGTAGCCATGGCAACAACAACAACAACCATACATGTTTTTCTGACACAGTATCAATAAGAAAAAGCTCCAAAAACTGTAATAGCTCTGTAAATTGTGTTATTTTCATATAATATAATCTCTCTTCCTACACTCCCCCAGTCACACCTTATCACCAAGTACAGGTCTCACAATACAGACATGAGATTGCTAGCGATCATACCTCCTCTTGAGGTTCCTTTGGGTAAGGAGGAAATGAGTACAGCCTCATTAGTGCTTCGTACTGTTCCTGTTGGGAGGAAGGAGATACAGACACATGGAATGGTGTAGATGCAAATGTATTTCTCGACTAGAGAAACTGCATAAAGACGCACTGCAAGGGGTGGACTATCTGGAGGGTTGTATCAAATCAGAGCACAAACATCAGTAGACCTCCTCTCGACTGTAGTTAAGAACACAGCAGCTCCTATACCCACACACACACATGTACATATGTTTATTGTGTACAGTCCAACTTGCTTAGTAAGTACCTCGAATGGCACACATATATCGGTACTGTTTGACATAGTGTATGTAAGCTAGGAACTAAGGGAACTGTCTCACCAACCAGGAGTATGTACTACCTCAGGTACTTACTAAGCATTCTTTTGTGTACTAAATTGGCATGACATTTGACATGTTGGCATAAGATTTGGTCAATGCACAACAACGCTAACAATGCAAGTGATTCTACCTTTGTAAAGGATTTTTTGAATGGATTACAAGTTGAGAAGAAGTCCAAGTCCACATCCAGAATCCAAGCCTTGTGGTGTTCCAAGACGGAGCCCAAATCGAAGTGTGTGTTGAGATCACAAGATTCAGTTTTGAACTTCTTGGCTCCAGGAGGCCAACATTCCTCGGGCTTGATGGCAGGACCACAGGAGCCATATTGACCAGGATGTACTGTGGATACATACAAATCACATTTCTTCTGGTGAACCAAGTCGTTGGCAGTACAACAGAATCCCTCGTTCAGAAAGTAATGGGACAGCAGGTTGGTCCTGTGCAAATGAACATGTATGCTGCATCAATACAGATGTATTACTAGTACACACACACACTACAACACATACACATCATACACACACGTACACACGCGTGCGTGCACACACACACACATGCATGCACACACTCACACACACACACAAATGCAAACACACACACACACACGCACACACACACACACACACGCACACACACATACGCACACACACATACGCACACACACACACACAGATCACCAACACCCCTAGAAACACACACCTCACTCTATTAGTCTTCTTGTCACAACCTATTATAAGATGTTCCGGCCTATCCTCAGCTGTTGAGTTCATTTGTGATGACCAGGGTGGTTTTAACCACACAATAGTGGACACGTGTCCTGCATACACTGTCGGTGTCAACCATGTAGCAATATGAATAGCGTCGAATAGCTTGTCCTTCGAATAATAGTCTTTCGGGTCGAGGTTCGGAATCTGCAGGTCGGGGTGGGCGTCCACGTGGATCACCGCTAAGTCGGAAAAGGGAATACTTTTCTTGCCTATTGCTCTGTAAATAACCGGTAGTGCCTCATTATGGTCGTCAACTACAAATACTGGAAATTGGCCAGTGCACGGAGCCTTGGTGGCCATTTTAAATTGATCTAGCTCGCTAGACTACCCAGGTAAACAGAATCTAAGCGTGAAATAATTAACGATTAACCGGGAAAGAACGGGAAACAGTTGGCGTGATGATCTCGCTACAGTCGGATGATGTTCACGTGCTATGGCCCGATATCTCCTTCGAAAGGCCCTTTCTCGCTCCGGCCATCGCAGTTGCCTGGTTAGTACAGTCTGGTTAGACGTAGTGGTTAGTACAGTCGCCAAAGAATGGACTTATTCAAGTCCGTTGCGCATCCCGGAGAACTCGTGTCTCTGCTAAAGTTCAAATATGGCGGTGGGAAAGAAATGATCATGCCTTCAATGAGAACGTCCGATTTGTCCCCAAATCTCAAGAAGTGTTACCTATTTCTGCAACAAACCAGTAGAAGTTTTGCAGCTGTCATCCAAGCCCTCGACCAGCCTCTAAGAGACGCCATTTGTATTTTCTATCTCGTTCTTCGAGCTCTGGACACGATTGAAGATGACATGACCATTCCTTTGGACGAAAAGGTTTCCCTACTTCGCTCGTTCCATTCCAAACTTTACGAAGTTGACTGGAAGTACATGAACAGCAGAGAGAAAGACAGACAGGTACTGGAGGAATTCCCCGTTATTTCTGAAGAATTTCGAAACCTCGATTCCTTGTATCAAGAAATTATAGCTGATATAGCCCAGAGTATGGGATCAGGTGTGTGTGTGTGTGTGTGTGTGTGTGTGTGTGTGTGTGTGTGTGTGTGTGTGTGTGTGTGTGTGTGTACGAGTACATACATGTGTACATGCATATGCCATTACATATACACATAGATTTGTATCATATGTCTTCATTACTTCACTAGGCATGTGTGTCTTCTTAAAGAACAACGTTGGCAGCCTTGTAGAATGGGATGAATACTGCCACTACGTTGCTGGCTTGGTTGGGATTGGCCTGTCAAGAATTTTCTCGGCCTCTCATCTCGAGAGCGAAGAAGTGGGAAGAGATGAGCAGCTCTCCAACTCCATGGGACTATTCTTGCAGAAGACCAACATTATTAGGGACTATCTCGAAGACATCAAGCAAGGAAGAAGATTTTGGCCCAAAGAGGTAGCTTGTGTGTTTGTGTGTTTATGTTTACTTACTTTGTATATGTTATGCATACTGTTAATAATATGTGCATGTGTGTGTATACTGTTGTATTTGTGTCTATGTACATATTATGTTCAGATAAACCTTATTAATACAAAATCTCCTATCAATGAACTTCTTGTAAGTCCCTACATTTAATACTACATGTAACACTATGCAAGTACTGTTAACATGTAATTGTGAAGTTCTCCATAGAGTTCCATTTTGGAGATGTTCCTCTTTATAAGTTACTACACGTGTGTGTGCTTAATGTTTTGTGGAGTGTGTATCTAAAGTAATGGTCCCACTTGTAGGCATGGAGTCAGTTTGGAACTGATCTGGAAGACTTCCAACTTCCTCAGAACCTCACATCTGCTATGGCCTGTATGAACCTTCTTGTCACCAACGCTCTCCATCACGTCCCAGACCAACTGAAGTACATGAAGCGTCTACAAAACCAGTCTGTGTTCAACTTTTGTGCCATCCCTCAAGTTATGGCCATGGCCACTCTCACCTTATGCTACAACAACCCAAACGTGTTTACAGGTGTGGTCAAAATAAGGCGGGGACAGGCGGTTGAGTTGATGATGACGGCAACTAACATGGATGACTTCAAAGGAGTTATGTTCAGAAGTGCTAAAGAGTTACTTGCTAAGATAAATCCTCTTGACCCAAATGCAGTTGAAACACAAAAGATTGCATGTAAGATTTTATCCCAATGTTCCGATTCTCTGAGGTGCACTCAGCCTGTGTCCACCTGGTGTAGCAGTATGGACGTGTACGGCTATTTTGGTGCTATTACTCTCATTGTCTTGGCAGTGTATACAGCATTGTACCGTTATGGACTATTGTAGATATTATGGTGATTTTATTAATTTTGACAAGAGCCTGTTTTATTTTACATTATAAGATGTGTAATACTTTTATTTTTACCAGACAACTTCACTCTTTGAGATTACACAATAAAGATACGTATTATATTGTTATTGGATCATGCCTGAGTGAACCAACATATTATGGAGGATGTATGTCAACCTAATGGACCTAGCTGGAGCACCTTCTAAGCACCTTTTTGGATAATTCAAAGGAAAGGGGGGGGGGTCAACCTGATATTTTCACCAGACCTAGCTAAAGGCATGAACCGATTTCTTTAACAGTTCACATCTAAATATGTGGCCATAACCTTAGCTACATTTGGAGGTGGTTAATATTTTTTTCAATGTATGGGAAAGAATAGGAGAGAATGAATGCTAAGAACCTTTTTGCATAACTCATATGAATGGGGGCGTGTCAACTGATATTTCCACCCCATCTAGCACATTAAATAAGGACACTGGTGAGATTTTGTGACCACCCCTGAGGGTTTATATATGCATCAGTATTTGTGCTATGATGCACCACATGGACACCAAAGTGGCCGTGGTGACCAGCAAGGAAAATTTGACACTTCTGGCTGATCACCAAAAGACATATAGCTCAGAGTCATGGTAGAGGATTTGCAAGGCCTAGCTGAAGATGTGATCCAACATATGAAACAATTCCACTTTCGTATGCTGGCGTATGTGGCTAGTAAGCCTAGCTACATTCAGTGACATACAAGATGCAAACAGTTTTGTAAGCATTGCCTGAAGAAGCCCAAGAGGTGAAACGTTGCAAATAATTTGCCAACAAGTGACTTGCGTAATTGTCTAAATACATAGACATCAATCTATTAAGGCCCAGCATGTCAACTAACTTCTATCATAATGCAAGCGTCTTACTTGCGCAATAACGGAAGCTACTTTAAAATGGCCACCGAAGGAGCCTTTCATTCCGGGAAATCCATCCTTTTCGCATTCAACAGTGGCTTATCTACAGAAGCTATTCATAAAACTATAGAAGATCTAAGAAAGAAGAATGGACAAAGCGTAATCTTGGAGCACATAACACGCCTTAGCATTGGTTAGTAGTACGTTAATAAAATTCTTCGTAAGGCAACTCCCATATCTTTGACCAATGTGTAAGCATGCATGCTGTAGAATTTTAAGTACATTTCTGTCGATTTTTATTGTTCTTATGTACTGCTAATCCATTTTCAGGTGAATTGTGTTCTTCATTGCTTGTTATTTGTGTCCCCATGTCTAGCTGCTCATCAAGCCGAATCCTTTGATGTTGTTCTGTCTGGAGTGGGTGTGGCACCGTGTTATCGCCACAGTTCAGAAGATTTAGAGGAGTTTGCTCGTATTCTTGAACCTTCTGGAAAACTCACCATAGCAGAGCCAGTGACTAAAGAAAGTGAGTTTAACTCCAGTGGGGTCCACATATTACAGTTGTAGTTGATTTGGTCGAGTACAGTGTGTCTGTAACAGCCTCAGGACAAGTTGCTGGCTTACATTCTTCCTCCAAACTGTTATCGGCACTCAAATTGGCTGGTTTTGTGAATGGTAATGTTGTGTCCACGCGTGATGTTGAAGGACAAACCGCAGAGGTCGCCAAAGGACTGGAGTCCAACGGCATACCTGTGGACCAGTCAACCATCAGCAGTTTACAGTTAATTGAGGTGGGGATCCACTGTTGTGAAATAAAATTGCTGTACATATTTGTCTTAATCACATATACAGTACGTACCTTGTTCACTAACCTGTACTGCATGTATGTATGTACATACATACGTATATACATGGATTGATGGGTATGTGTTAGCTACATATGTAAGTACATGAAATGGTGTATTGTCATGGATATGTGTGATCCACATACATATTTACATTTTTATGATGTGTGTACATGTACATATATGTTCGTACACAGATTTTTTGAGTGTACAGTTCACAAAATTGTAATATCTACCAGTGTTTTATATGCTTATGAATGTGCTTCCATGTACACAGGTAACTGCTGAAAAACCATCCTATGGAGTTGGTGCTAGTACACAGCTGTCATTTGCTAAACAAATTGTGAAGAATGGTAAGAAGCACGATTGTAGTATTGCTGTGTGTGTTCCTACCTTCGTCCACCAAACTGTGCCTATCAATAATACCTAAAATCACTTACTATTCATTTTGTTGGGGCCCCAAGTGTGTTTAATGTTGGAATGTGTGTAGATATGCTTGTATGTATTTGTGTACCTGTTTATTGTATTTAGGTATTAGTGCTTGGACCATTAATCAATTAATCCATTAATGAATCAATTTTAATTTCAAATCTGATTATCCTTATTGTTATATTCTGTGTACTGTACTCCTCAAAGATGTCAAACCTGTCAAGGAATCCACTGCTAATATTTGGACACTGAATGCCGATGACATGTTTGACAAAGAAGCGGTGAGTGGTTGTGACAGGAGCTGCATACCTACATCCTTCTCTCTAGCGATTTTCTTAGAACCTGTAGCTAGCAGCTAAATAGTACATTAATACAGAAATGCACATATATTCTATAAGAAGGTTTGATAAATCTGTGCATGTTGTTGTCTTGTAGGATATCGTTGATCCAGACAGCTTACTGACTGAAGAGGATCTCCTTAAACCAGATCCAAGCACACTGAAAAGTAGGTAAACCCTTTAAAGCATATTGGGTGGTGAGTACTCACTACCACAAGTCACAACATAGAGGCACACCAACTGGAGTGAACGTCTGTTTTGTATTTTATACTTGTTTCCTGTGCAAACGTTTGGGATTGTTTTTTTGGGATCTCACTGTGTGGAATATTAGAGCTAATGATGATTGTGTGTACTCACTTCATTCAGGTGATTGTGGTACTGGTGAAAATGGTAAAAGAAAGGCTTGCAAGAATTGGTATGTACTTGCATACATGTGGGTGTACATATGTACGTATGTATGGGGTCTGTATATGTACAGTGTATGTATATGAAATTATGTATACTTTTCTTAATAGTACGTGTGGACTTGCTGAGGAACTGAGTGATAGCAAGATGCCCAAGAAGACTGCAACGTCAGCATGTGGGAATGTGAGTATCTCTAGGTGCATGGATGTCAACTTTGGGGAGATAACTCTCGCCCTATTGTCCAATTCCACTTCAGTGCTATCTAGGAGATGCCTTCAGGTGTGCAAGTTGCCCTTACTTGGGAATGCCCGCTTTCAAGCCAGGCGAACAAGTGAAACTCTCATCCAGACAGTTGAATGCAGACAATTAGTTATACGTCATGTATTTGCCCTTATTGATTATGTATTATTCATATGTTGCCATGGTAACTGATTACTTCATATCGTAATACAAACATGGCGTCGTCCGAGTTGGACGCTTTTGTCAGTGAACAGAGAGCAAAACTCGATCGCGAAAGAGCTAAAATTGGGTAAGAGCGTGTTGCTCAACAACACCTTCCTTTGTATGCATGTTGGTGTAGCCAATTAACCCATATATCATTCGAACGACGTGGTAGTGCTGAACTGATCAACTTGTTATATATTACTGACTGTCATCCTTTCCTATTGTACGTAGTATCCCCGACAATGGAGTATTCGGAACAAGTCTATCACGTTATGCACACCAAAGAGAAAATAACGCGTAAGACATGTAATGTTCATGATACTGAATGGTTCCCCCTTTCATGTGTGTTGTCTGTTGTGCTTGGTACAGCGACTCCAGTCAACAACCGTATGGATCCAGCCTGCCTATTCCGGAGCATCTCGATAGGAGAGATCAATTGAGAAAGGAGAGGAGAGAAGAATACCAGCAGTTGTTGGCTTCAAAGAGAGTAGGAGACAACAAGCGACAAAGGCCTCCGTCTGTGACAGAAGTTAGAAGAAAATTAGCCGAAAATAGAGAGATTGAATTAGCTCGACCGCAACGAGAAGTGGACCGTCAAAGAAGAGAGCCTTCTCGAAATACTGGTCTCTTTGACAGGGAAGAGACGTATCAGGAGATGAAGGAACGTAAACGAAAAGAAGAGAAACGCTATCGTGCCGGTTTGATGGACTACAGCCCTGACTACCACCCAACAAACAGAAGGAGTGTCAGATTTGCTGACCAGAATTCACCAGAGAGAGGCAGTGAGCCCCGAAGGAGGTGGGTGGATAGTGGGATTCATCTCCCACCCTCACGTCATTGGGAAGATGAAGAAGAGCAGTATTTGCAGTGGGCCAGAGATAGAGGACGTTACAGCAGCAACTCCAATGGCAGACGTACCAGCACACCACCGAGCAAACAGACACACCTCAATGAAGATGATGGACTGAATCGTTCAAAATCTGCTCCTTCTGTACGCAGTCCAGACTTCATGAATCTGGGTAAGAGGGGAACTGAGGAAGATAAGAAGGCCAAACAAAAGGCTTATGCTGATGAACTGAGAAGACAGATCATGGAGAAAGATAAGGAGAAGGCTTTGGAAAGGACTGAAAAGTTTGGGCATTTGTCGTCAAAGAATGATAAGCAATCGAATGATAGTGTAGCAACAAACCAAATGAGATTGAGAGATACAAGCCCTCCTCCACGCCACTCCTCCCCACTAGAGCAGCAAAGAAACCATCGCAGTGATGCTGACAACCTTCATGCACAAGGACCTCCGCCACACTGGAATGGAGACATGCGCTATCCTCCCGGACCTGGTTACCCTCACCCTGCCTATCTACCACAGCCTTTACAGTACCCTCCACAGGCCTATGTACCTCAAGGGTACTACTACCCACCTCCACTTCAACCTGTTCCACCCCTTGCCCCACCCCTTCATCCCTACCCATACTATGAACACTATGATGGCCAGTTAAAGAGATCAAAATCGCCTCCTCACAGACAGAATGTGGTTAGAATAGTAACTGAAGATGATGACAACCGTGATAGGACTCACAGGAGGTGGTTGTCCACTCCAAAGGAGATGGATGATGGTCCTAGGACTGGTCAGAGATCAAAGGTCTCCCCTCAGCGTGTCCTGGACAAGGATGCTTATCGTTCTGAGTTAGAGAGACAAATACACGAAAAGAAGCAGAGGCAACTTGAAGATCATACGAGGAGAGAAGAACATGATAGAAATAAGGAGATGGAAATGGAAGGATATAATCCTTGGGGTAAGGGTGGGTGCGGTGCTCCCATACGAGATGCCACTGGAAAGCCCATCACTGATCTGAGGACTATGCGCAGGGTCAATGATGCTAAAACCAGTCCAAGGAACACCACCAACCCTGAGTTAGACAATTCCATGGATTTGGATGTGTACAAGAGGGACTCCTCCCGTCTTGGAAGCCACACCCCCCATCAGGCACGATTCACCTCTCCAGAACCAGACCCCAGATCGCAACAAGAAGAATACCGCAAGGAGCTGAAGAGACAGATGGAAGAGAAGGAAGAAGTGAAAAGGAAAGAGAAAGAAAGGCAGAAGCTTGAGGAAGAAAGAGAAGCGCAACGTCTGGAGATGGAAAGGAAGAGAATGCAGGAGGACTATGAGAAGGAGCAGGAAATTCAGAGGCAGAAGCAGGAAGAGGTCAAAGCGAAAAATGAAGCATTGAAAATTGCTGCTGAAGAGAAGAGAATTGCTGAGGCACAAAAGGTTAAGGAGAAAGAAGAGAGAGAAAGGCAGGAACTTGAAGTTAAGTTTAAAAGAGAAGAGCATCAACGATATGCAAGACCACCATCGCCTCCTGTACCAGCTGTTAAGAACCATCTGATCCACCAGGGACATCCCCTACCAGTACATGATCCTACTACTCCTCCCCAGTTCACCGCTGATCCTCCTCCACCTGCCAGAAGGCCATCTCCACCGGTTCCAGCCCTGCAGAACAAGTTCACTACCAACAAGGATGTTGGGTACACTTCACATGTGCGGATACAGCAGCAAACACATCACAGACATGAACCTGTGGTAGAGCACAATGTTCTTCAAGATGGCTCAGGAGAACAACCAGGCACCACTCAAGAACCAAAAGACTACAAGCCACCGGAAACATCCTCAGTTGTGTGCACGCAGCCCTCCTTAGCTGCCATGGAGAAAGATGAGAGGCATGAGGACAGTAACCAAGATGTCCTGGACAAGTTGTCTGCCATGCGCAGGCTACTCAACGATGCCACTAGTGTCCCTTCAGCCAGTCCTTCAACAGTCACAGAAGAAAGGAAGACATCAGGAAAGAGTCTTTTTGAGCCTGTACGTGTTAATGTGCGAAAGTTGAACAGTGGTTCAAAGAGAGTGCACGACCATCCAGTACCTAGTAGAAGAGACCCCATCACGGCCTTCAACCAGCTCAAGTACAACAATGCTGACAATAAAAGAAGGGATTTTTGGAACAAGTTTCCCGAACCTCCACGGTCGGAATCATCTCTGGAAGTACAGCAGGCAGAACTCCTGAAGCACCAGGAAGAAATCCTGAGCAAGTTGCAACTGGCAGTGAAGCAACACGTTCAACCTAATAAAGAAAATGAGCCAAAGTCTTCAGGCGATCTTTTACCATCGGAATCAGTATATCTTGACAGTGACTGCCCAGAAAATAGTGACCAGAGGAATAAGGCGGCAAGGCAGAAAAGAAGGACATGGCAAATCAGTGCAAAGTTTGGTGACAAAGTTGAACCAGTCAGACTGCATCATGTACGGCGTCCTGCATCGCAAGTCAGCACCACTTCATTCGATGTGGACACTGTTGCAGAGAAGAATCAGAATAGGCTAAAGAAGTTGGATGCAGTGTTGAAATCAAGTAGGGACGTGTCCAGTAGAACACCAGACGAGGTCATCCAACAGTTTTTAGATTTCCAGACACCCTATGTTCCGGAACTGGATGAAGCAGAGTCGCTTAGTAGGATGTCAGAACACAGCTTACCAAATAACACCGCATTTAAACCCATTTTCCCCAGTTAGAACCCTACTCGTGTAGTGCTATGTACGTTGTTGTTTGTGAATAATTATTGAGATCATGTGGAATATGATGTCATATTACGTATTGCTCATCATGTGCGGCCACGACCAAACAAGATGTCTTCCCCGTCCATTGTGTCTGTTATTAGAAGTTTCTTAGATGACTATCAAGCGAAGACTCCCAAGAAACTAAAGATTGTCGACGCTTATTTGGGATACATATTATTCACAGGGATATTCCAGTTCCTTTACTGTCTGTTGGTGGGTACGTTCCCTTTCAACTCCTTCCTGGCTGGTTTCATTTCATGCGTTGCTTCATTTGTGCTTGGAGGTGAGCTCTTGTTTACTTAGCATTCCAGGGTCGGCTGAGCTGTAAATCTAGAAACATGAATAGCATGCATATTCTGTGTAATCCTGTACTGCAATTGTTGTGAGGTATAGTTTGTGCATGTTGTGGTGAGCATATCATTTGATCTCTCTGTTATCCCGTTCTGTAGTGTGCTTGAGGATACAGACGAACTCTGAGAACAAAACAATGTTCAAAGGCATTTCACCAGAGAGAGCTTTTGCAGACTTCATATTTGGTCATGTTGTCCTCCATCTTGTGGTCATAAACTTCTTAGGCTAGTGCAATTGACTGTCATTGAACTTTATGAGAGATTAAATGAATAAATCAAAGTACATGGGAAATAATTAACGATATTCATGTTTACTGTTAGTGCATGTTTATATACATATATTATACAGCCTGGACAATTGGAAGACTACAGCTTGCAGTTGTTTAATCTTTGCCAAAATTGCCTGGTCCAAAGTTATATATTTACGAGATCTAGAAAATGTTATGATGCTTTAATATAGCACAAAGAGAAAGCAAGCCATGTCGGATTGTTCATGTTTCATTTTTTGGTAATTATTGTCACAGCAGTACGTACACAATAACATGGCATTAATAGAGTTATTAGGAATGTTGTCTGCACAATGGATCGGTTGACCAAACACCATGCAAAAGCAAGCTTAAGAATATATTTCCAATAACAATGATTGATACATTTACAATGAATCAGACCAAATGGTTGGTTTAAAAGTGATATTTTATAATCATTATTTCACTTAAATATCATTCCGGATCAACACTGATTAGACTGTAACATCCTGACTGTCAATGACCAATCATGGTTCCCTTTGGCTGTTCAAATCTGTCATTAACTCCATAGCAACTTGCCTAATCTAAACACCAGCAAAGTGTACATGTACTTAGGCAAACAAAAGAGCAAAACTAGAACTAGCAAGACTGACATCATGATCTTTGTCTTGTGACATCTTGGTGAGAAGAGAGAATGGTAACTAGAGAGTGAAAATGACAGTGTAAGATGAGAGTGTATGTGTGTGTGCATGCATGTGTGTGTGTGTGCTCTTGTGTGTGTTTGTGTATGCGCATGTGTGTGTGTGTGTGTGTGTGTGTGTGTGTGTGTGCGTGCATGCGTGTATGTGTGTGTGTGTGTGTGTGTGTGTGTGTGTGTGTGTGTGTGTGTGTGTGTGTGTGTGTGTGTGTGTGTGTGTGTGTGTGTGTGTGTGTGTGTGTGTGTGTGTGTGTGTGTGTGTGTGCATGCTCATGTGTTTATGTGTGCACAAGTGTGTTAGTGTGTGTGTGTGTGTGTGTGTGTGTGTGTGTGTGTGTGTGTGTGTGTGTGTGTGTGTGTGTGTGTGTGTGTGTGTGTGTGTGTGTGTGTGTGTGTGTGTGTGTGTGTGTGTGTGTGTGTGTGTGTGTGTGTGTGTGTGTGTGTGTGTGTGTGTGTGTGTGTGTGTGTGTGTGTGTGTGTGTGTGTGTGTGTGTGTGTGTGTGTGTGTGTGTGTGTGTGTGTGTGTGTGTGTGTGTGTGTGTGTGTGCATGCTCATGTGTTTATGTGTGCACAAGTGTGTGTGTGTGTGTGTGTGTGTGTGTCCCCAAGATTCTCTTGCCCACCACTTCAATGGCCCGGTGGGCTACTGCCTGGTTGTCCGTATCAAGCACAAGGGATTGCAGTAGTCTAAATCATTAGGAGAGGAAGACAGATCATCACAATACATGGAAGACACCACATTCAATGTACAGTGGTTAACCTCAAGGAATTAAGTCGTATCTGTGAGCAGTCTTCAACTGCAGTGATGAACGTGATATCAATACAAGAGGGACCAGTTGGAGTATACCATGATATACACTACTAATCTACACACACCTTGTATTATCCAGCCAATTGTAGGCAAAAGATCCTTATTATGGTTCAGGTACTTCACAGCCTTGTGGTTAATGCTGAAGAACACACACAGCATTATGATATGGAGAGTGTGGATCTCCATGACTGACCAACCACACCAAGGTCAGTGACCTTTGATATGCTTAGTGGGACATCAGGTCCACTTGTTTGCCACAGGAATTACAGATCTGTTTCAGCCTCATCAGTCCAGCATACCCACACCACACACATACACACACACACACACACACACACACACACACACACACCTCATGTTGTAGAGAGACATCAGGATCAAGCTGCAGTAGGCGGCACATGAGGTGGTTTACTATCTGTAGCTCACAACACTGACACACAACGAACCTTTTCATTCTTTGAAAACTGTTACCATAGCACCCAGCATAGCCACACAACAGCATGTGGAGAGAAGAAAGCAACCAGATGGACAGACCCAGTCACGATAATAGTTGGGCAGCAAGTGGTACCCTTGGTGTTTCTCGGGCATCTCTCTCAACACATCGCAGAGGACATCCACCAGGTTTCTACCATCTTGAGAACTGATCAGGAAGTCTCTTCCGTAAGCAGAAGCAGCAATATCTGTAGCATTTGCAATGCATAAGGTATGAAGTGTCAAATGTGGACAAGAATGGAAGAGCTGAAAGTTGAAGCAGGTGGTGGGAACAGGTACGTACAGAAAACTTTGTAGGAATTACAGGACATACATACATGCACACACCACACACACACACACACACACACACACACACACACACACACACACACACACACAGGATACACAGTGACAGTAACTCACTGGTAATAACCCCACAAGCTGCCAGCACAAATTGCAACTCTTGACTGTCTTCAGGGAGAGAGGCTTGATCCTTGTAGGTGGTCACATAACTCTGGACAGTACAAGACACCAAACTGAGGAAGCCAGGAATGGCTGACTGTGAGGACGGACGTGGGACAATGGAGTATAGATACAGCACAAGTATGTGGTGACATTATTTTAGGACACACCCCACCAAGTATTGTTGGGATAACCTCTTCTTGTCTGGATGCCCTCCAGAGCAGTGTGAAACATGCCAGTCCCATTGAAGAACAGTAGTCTGACTGTTCTGAGAGCTGATTGGTCAGCTCGGTCACCTGACACTGTGGTGTGCACAAAATCACCAAGATAGCAGAATTCAAAATGAGAGAAAAATGTGAATTAACCTGAAGTGTAAACCGTTCCTAGAGAATGTGAAATAGAAGATTGATAATCAATTTGTAAATATAATATACTAAGCTAAACACCTTTCACTCTCTGTACTTATATTGTACGTCACATGTACAATCAAGTGCACACACCACACACACACATAACCAACACCACCGAGTCTGTACAGGTGACGTGTCACACACATGCAACACCATTGAGTCTGAAAGGTGACGTGTCACACACATCCAACACCACTGAGTCTGTACAGGTGACGTGTCACACACATCCAACACCATTGAGTCTGTACAGGTGATATGTCACACATATGCAACACCACTGAGTCTGTACAGATGATGTGTCACACACATCCAACACTAATGACTCTGTACAGTCTCACTCTGTACCCACTGATATGCGCGTACAGACAAGCACTCACTTCTTTCTCTTTCTCGCAGTCACCAAGAGCCAGCTCTGTCCTCTGCTGCAATACTTTATTCTCTGTTGACAACTTGCTATTGGCTTGACTGATAGTTAACAGCTCTGGCGAATGACAACATTTGAATGTAACCATAGAAACATCTGTCACCATATCAACAGATGTGATATACTAAAAACACCTCCTGGGTAGGCTGCGTGTACTCGGCAGTGTCTCTGGTGCTATGGGGTCACATCCTGGTCTCACAGCACCATACTCTTCAAACCTACAAGTATATGGTCAAACACTTCCTAGGAAGGCTGTGTGTATGTAGTAGTGTCTGTGGTGTTATGAGGTTGATTTCTGGTTTTCTGGTTTCAAATTCTATAATTAAAACAAAACCACATCCCCACCCAGACCTACACAAAGCCAACTATCCATGACCCAATTCAATTACACACACCACACCCAACCACGCAATAACATACACCACATACGCATTATACCCCCTCACCTAACACACACACATGCACACACACACACACACATGCATGCACACACATACACACACACGCACACACACACACACACACACACACCTTGTTCAACTTGGGATAGTTTTCCTGTTGCTGCTAAGTATTCTGTATCCAGCACCTAATACATGGACATACAGACACATTCTGTGTAGCATACGTACCTCACTCTCAATCTCCAACCAACCTTTGGCAAGAACTCCTTCAGCTGCATGGTCTCTGTGGCGAGCCTCTCCAAATCCTTTCGCCTCACCATAACATAGTCCTGTACACACAAGAGGACAGGATGACATGCACACACACACACACACACACACACACACACACACACACACACACACACACACACACACACACACACAACACACATACACACACACAACACACACACACACAAACAACACACACACAACACACACACACACACACACACACACACACACACACACACACACACACACACACACACTTGACTGTTCAAGCATGGCAACATATCTCCCTGAGACAGGTCCAGCTGAGATGACAGTTCATCTTGATACGAACGATACTCCGAAACCAAGTCGTCTACGTTACTTCGAACTTGTTTAAGAGCTGAAAACTTCAGAAAAGACAATATTATATTACATATCCTCTAATACCTCTTACCCAATCCTCCGTAAACAAAATAATAGCTAGTTCCTACCACGTTCGTTATAAGCCCGTCCATCTTGCTAGCATAGCAGAAGTCATTTCGTCACGTGAACCACTTTTGGCGCCAATCATGCGTACGTAAAATCAATGTAATTTCAAGGTCGCAATTAATCGGATAATAATATCTTTATAATGATTACATCTCATTTCAAGTTAAGTCAAAAATGAAACGAAGTTAGTCGTTCTGTTGACAAAAAGTGACAATACCATCCAGGTATATTGTATGGTCCTACAGAGAAAAATGAAACAAGTATTGCAAGGTATGCATGTGTTGAAGGATGTCTGTTTGATACAATCATATAAGCTGTAGACTAGGCAAATGGTCATACTTGTATCACTTGCAGCTGCACCTCCAAATTGTCTGCCAAAACAATTGGCTTCTTTGCTCCATTATCGATACATAGCTGATAGAGGTTCTCGATCGCTCGCAACGACTGATCTATAACTTTACACTGTAAAAGTGGATGGATATTATGGGTTATCATTCTGTACATTGATGAAAGTATCATCAAAGACAGACTCTGCAATCATCTCTGAGAGGTGATATATCCACCAACAACAGAGGTGCACAATACTTGGTCATGCATATTTTTACCTTTTCCACGTAATCATATTTCTTCTTTGCCTGGCTGTCCTTCTGCCTTCCTTCCAAGCAGAGATGCCTTTCGAGTTTCCTCTGAAGATCAGCCAGTTTGCTATGGCACATCTAGTGGTGTCAGCACACATGCAAACAATGGCATACAGTAGTGATATACTAACTGTAGCTAGGTACTGTGCATGTGTTGGCGGACCAGATAGTGTACAAACAGCGGAGTAGCTATGCAGACAATCTTTTCAAAACTTACAGAAACATATGCTGAATGTTTCAGAGATGATTCGTGTAATTCCTGATTGATGTCCTGAATCTACATCATATATAGTAGGTAGACATCATGTATAGCATGCATGCAGATGCATGTATGTGTGATTTGGAGGACGGACACACACACACACACACACACACCTCTTGTAATTGGTTCTGATGCTTCTTCAACGTTTCCTTCTTGATCAAAGACAAGGTGTTATAACGGCCAATGACAACTTCTCCCAAAGATTTGTTACCATATCCACATTCCCCTATGTACGTATAAACAAGATAAATAGCTGCCAGCAACAACAACAACAACAACAACATCAACATAATAAGATATCATACTACTCAACTAGTAAACACTCCCAGCAGGAGATGTACTCACGATGTCTTTTGCATCCGATTGCAGCCACATCATGTAAGAAAGTCTCAAAATGTTTTCTAGCTCTTATTTGCTCTTTTAGTTTGCGAGACCTGACAGTGGCAACAAACAACAAAGATTACATGAAAGGGACAAACAACTAGTGTCAGTAGATCATTCAGGAGCAGTACACACTCAAACACTATACACATACCTTTCTAACAGTACTTTATACTCTTCTCTTAGAACATGCAGCTCTTCGTCACATTTTGTTATAATTTTATTTTCAGAAGCTGCCTTCAGTCTAGCGTCCGACTGCCAGCGTTTCATTGCCTCAAGTTCAGGTTTCCTCTGCTCCATGTATGCCTCAAACTGCAAAGGCATGTTGAGAATGGTACACCGTGCTTGGATGCATTAATGTACTGTACACACACACACACACACACACACACACACACACACACACACACACACACACACACACACATACACACACAAACACACACCGTTTTCCATTTTCTGTCCACTTGTTCCTTCCTCTCAGCTAGCCTTCTAAGCCTCTCCTCCACTTCTTCCCGTTTCTTGTCTAGTTTCTGACTCTCTCTCTCGACTACATCATAAAACATTATCTTCTGAGTTGTCGGAGGTAGTTGAAGGGGCCCAAGATTATTCTACAGCAGCACATCATGCAGGGAAGAGCGTACAGGATAGTAATTAATCCTTTGCAAATTTAATGATTATTGATTGGCAACAATTAAATATGAAAATGCAACTCACGTGGACGTGCTGGGGGTCCCACCCATGGTCTTTGGACGATTTTCGCTTGGATACCTTCTTCAAAACGTAAGAAGGGCGCTTCGACTCGCTCTTCTGTTCCGGTTCGATCATCCTTAAGCGAGTGCTGCACAGAGGCCACCGTACACAATATAGTTCTGAAAGTACTACAGGGCCGAGAACAGACTATATTTAGCGTAGACCCATACACTGCAGTACTTTCATCGATAGGCGCCAAACACGAGAAAGCCTTCACTGTCATCTCTTTCTTCACTTCAGCTTTCATCACGGATGGTTGTATAGGAGATATAAGAGAATTTTGACAAGGTAACACATCGTCTTTATAATAGTTCGACGGCGAAGAGATGAAGCACCAGCAAAATCATCGGAACAAATAGACGATTATCCAAGACGTGTTTTACTCCTGAAAGCACCTCTGGACAGGAATATTAAGTGAATTTGCTTATTAAAATTTGTACATGTAATAAATAAACAAAAAATAACCAAGAAAACGTAATCACTGGATGATAAAATTAGTAATATATACATGTTTGTACATACAATTATTAAAATATTACACAGTAGTTTCCAATTTAAGCGGAGCTGGAGCTGAGATGGATTTTTGAGGGTCAGATAGAAAAGTGTTTTTTGAATCAAAGAATACATCTTCACAATCGAAGAATTCATCACTGCTTACATCACTGGATTTACAGAAGGTTTCTTCAAATATGCTATTCCCTCCAAGCACCTCCGAACCAACAGAGTCAACCTCAGACATTTGGCCGACAGAGCAGAGGAAACTGCAGTCTGATTCGGATGGAGATTTGAGCAGTTGAGTTGTTTGACCATACCATCTGAGAATAGTGTCTGCCCATCCTTGTCCGCTGTATGGTGATTGGCTGCCACCAAAGTCAACTGGAAGGTCTTCGGGAGCGATGAAATCTTGTAGCTTGGACAAATCCTCTCCGATCATTACAATCTGTACAGGGAATAGTTAACATGATATTTATCATAAACAGACACACTCACTATTATAAGTACCAATACTGTGGTGTGTGTGTGTGTGTGTGTGTGTGTGTGTGTGTGTGTGTATGTATGTGTGTGTGTGTGTGCGTGCGTGTGTGTGTGTGCGCGCATGTGTGTGTATGTGTGTGTGTGCGTGTGTGTGTACATTCGTGTATAATGTCACTGACTCTGTCTTTCATCTTCTCTGACAAAAAAGGCCTAAACAGTGTCATTACAAGACTGAATGCCCAGGGTTGGTTGAGGACATAAACACCCTTGAATCTGGCTGGGAACGCATTCTACAAAATAAGATATCCAACACATACACTTGTTAGTACAAATATGAGTGCTGAAATACCATAGGACTCCCACACAATGTATAGGAAAATCCCCTACAGATGTGGAGTTATGCCACCAGTGTGGACAGCCATAGCAATGCTCCAAATCACACACAGAAAGGATGGTGATAGATCAATGGCCATTGACTGAGACCTCACAACAGATGCTCATACAAAGCACATAATATGCTCATTCACATCCACACCAACACAGACGCACACTAGTCTTGTGTTGTCGGAGCTTATTTCTTCAACACAGAGAAAAAAGGTCTGGTGAATGAGACCATGTGTAAACAAACGTATGTAGTCTTGTGTGGCTGTCCTTTACCACTCCATTTTCATTATTGCGCAACAACAATTTTTGTTGTTACTCCATCAAAAAAGTAAAATGGCACATCAAGGGTCTGGCTACACAAGACTAGCACACATGCACTTCTACCCTCCCCCCTACCATGATACATGTATATACTAATCACCTGTATCAAATTAACAAATAGTTGGATGTATGTTGGTCTTAGAGATCTTGCTTGTTCAAATGTGAATTTTGAAAAGTCAGCTATCAAAACAATTCCGTTGATTTGAGTTTCTTCGTCGTCAATGATGTACTCGAGCTGGCATATGAGGCTACGCAAGGCATCTTTCAGTGATACTTCATGAGGTCTCCAGTATTGAGGGGACACCACCATGATTCTCCTTCCCTCGCGATCTTTCGAGGGGAGACCGCCTACAAAACACGACTTCCATACATGCTGTACGTGTTTCGGCTCCAATTCTTCGAAGACTTCTGGATGAGTCCGTCTGATCTTGTGGTAGTTCTTGTACAAAGTAAGCGCCTTGGAGACAACGTATTTCTTCGGTCTCAAAAAACGGATAAGATAAGCGGAGTCTGTCCTCGCCTCCGATGTTGGACACTGGCTAAGAATTCTGCGCCTTAGGTCGGTAAGCGCTTCCACTTGAACTTCTGGTGTCTCGTTCAATTCCTTCCTTGCTTTTTCGCGAAGGGAGTAAGATAGCTCGGGACTGGAGAAAGACCTTAAACAGTTGTCCTTGCAATTGACGTCAGTATCCATCTTCTGCGAGTGTCATTAACGACAATTCAAGTCAAAATCACTCTTATAGGTATCTCCACGGATCAACACCAAGGATGTGAATCAGCTAGTTCCTGCAGTCATGCGATCCTCCGAACTCCAGTGTTTGTCACTCGTTATTGATACGGCTTCTCCCTCGTTTACGTGTACGTGTGTTTATATCCGGGCATCTCACTGATCTATGCACTGAGTCAGGTGACCGCAACCATATTAGGGGCAACTACAAAGTGTATGGTGCTTACAATCACATTTTTACAGTTCCAGCTGTGCTTGGGACATGCACGCGCATATGATCACGAATAGACCTGTATGGCTGCACTATAGTGTACCTTTGAACTGTCTGTGCAGCAATGCACATACCATAGGGACAGCCAGTGTAGTGAATGACTATAATAAATAAACTGTAAATGTATAAACTTACAATCATATAATAGTAAGTACAATCATATAATATCGTTGGTTCAACGCACAAACCACACAAATGCAGAGGTGAAGAGTTGTATGTCCTTCCTCTGGTTCGATCATCACCTACACTTGGCAATGAAGTTCAACCAGTGAAAACCTATGAACACACAATACAGTGGATATAGTGCATCACCACATGACTAAAATATGGACCCCCCATTTTAAAGTCTGTTTATAATATGAATGTAGGACATTAAGTATGTATAATATATAATTATTATATGAACGTATTAGTGTATGCATGTAGTTAACACATTGTCAACTTCTGGATGCATGTAAAGAATTTCCATTATTTTGTCCAAAGAGCGAATGGCTGTAATATCGTGAACTGTGTTCATTCTACATTGTCCAGAGCTCTTCACTGCTTGTGGGATGCCATGAAGAAATAAACAGGTCATCATTCATACAGAACCAGTCTATGTACACAGAATTGAATTAATGATTGTAAAATTACAATAAATTAAAGCACACACACTACCAGTGAGTTTGGTGAGTGTGTTGTACAAAAAGTGTGTTGTGTGGCAATTCAGCTATAGAGTTTCTTTGAAGTCATCAGCAGCCCATGGAGGTGGACTGGTTTGGTATTCCCAATTTGGGCCCTGGACAGGTACACACGGACAATTAAGAGGTCATACACATCATACAGTAACCATACACACCACACCTTATTGAATATTTATATGGTACCCACACACACACCACACTTCATTGTACATATAATACAGGACCCACACACACCACACTTCATTGTACATATAATATTATACAGGACCCACACACACCACCATTCATTGTACATTTACTGTATACAGGACCCACACACACCACCCTTCATTGTACATTTATACAGGACCTACACACACAACACACCTTATATGAGATTGCATGCAGGTACATAACCAGATCTCCAGGGGAAGGATCAGGTCGACACAGGCGACATTCGGTACAGTCGGGATCAAATGATATGTCAACTTCCTTCGAAGAACTTCCAGGTTCAAGTCTTTCATTTCCAACTGGTGTCTCTGTCTTCTCCACACCAAATAATCCTTCCTCAGTAACTTGTGATAATGCTGTATTCTGGAATATTTTGTCCCCTTCTTCCACAGCCTCTTCTTCTTTCTTGTCAATGAGAACGTTTTGCTTTGAAGATGATTTTTCCTCCTCATCTTCTTCAGAGACATGTTCTGGAGTGTCACAACCCGTGTCCTGAGAGTGGTCATGGCTGGTGCTGTGTGCAGTGGTGCTGTGTGTGGTGGTGCTGTGTGCAGTGGTGCTGTGTGTGGTGGTGCTGTGTGCAGTGGTGCTGTGTGCAGTGGTGCTGTGTGTGGTGGTGCTGTGTGCAGTGGTGCTGTGTGCAGTGGTGCTGTGTGCAGTGGTGCTGTGTGCGGTGGTGCTGTGTGTGGTGGTGTTGTGTGTGCTGGTCCTGTGTATGCTGGTGCTGTGTGTGGTGCCAGGAGGGGACACTGTCTCATTTGAGAAGTTGGCCCGAGTGATATCTTCAATAACCTGAAAATGCACCGAAACGAAAGCAACAGCACACATGGCTGGATACTTGAATAACAATTTTCACTGAATCAAATTCACATTCATAGTTTTTTGGTTTGTATTGGAGAGAATCTGGTACGGTACCTCAAACACACACACACACACACACACACACACACACACACACACACACACACACACACAGACACACACGCACAGACACACAAACAGAGGCTTACCTGTTCCATATTCTCCGTCCCCTTCCCTCCACTACCACAGGAGGGGCCCCAAGCCTTGCTATTGTAAAGAGGGTCATTTACAATAGGATAGCCTATGTAAAAACAACAACAACAACATTTCAACACATACCATGCTACACTAACTCAACCCTCTCATACCAAGCCACTGCAAGTGAACACGAATCTGGTGCATCCTCCCAGTCCTTGGGAAACCTGTACAACAACCACAGGGTGATCAGAACCATGAATACAGTTCAAGTTCCATACTGAATGTAGAGGCAACCATACGATACAATAGTAGCAACTCCAAGTTTGGTACCTTACAAGTGCCCTGCTCTCATTGGAGTACTGTACACTTTGGATTGTAATCTATTATGAGGTTATTTACGTAGGTCAGTATGAAGGAGGGTACTGGGCACCCAGTGAGGCAGGGCTGGGGACAATGTGCTTGTAATGAGGCAGGACTGGGGACAATGTGCTTGTAGTGAGGCAGGGCCGGTGACAATGTGCTTGTAGTGAGGCAGGGCCAGTGACATTGCGTCACAATGTGCTTGTAGTGAGGCAGGGCTGGTGAAAATGTGCTTGTAGTGAGAATGTGTGTGTTGCTTACATTTGACAACACTGCTAGTTCCGTTGAAAGAGAGCCGTTCGAATATGGTGGAACACGGTTTCCCCAAGGGATCCACCTTGCACACACCCAACTTGTGACTGACAACCAATATGGGCTCGTTACACTCCACGTCACCCCTGCTAGCACGTGTACACAATTGCAAATCCCAGAAAGTAACCAAAGTGAGGACAATGAAAGAGTCCCAAAGGGAGTGAGATGTAGAATACAGATCAAAGTGAGAAATGGATGGAGAGAGAGATGAAGAGAATGAACTTACAATGTCACAGAAGTTACCTGGTCAGTTGCACTCACTCAGGAAATTCCCCTTTCACACGACACACGTACTCTTTGGATATGTCCCGCTGTCTGATTTCAGATTCTATCCTCTGAGCAGTGGACAAGTTCCTACAAAGTTTCAACACACAAACTCTATCACGCACAACTCTCTCTCTCACACACCCACACACACACAACACACACACACACACACACACACACACACACACACACACAAACATGCATACACACACACAAACACACACACACACACACACACACACACAAACACACACACACACACACACACACACACACACACACACACACACACACACACACACACACACAGTTCATTGCACTCACTTAGCAATTATTAACAACCCAGAGGTTAATCTGTCTAGACGATGTGCTGCTGCAGGTAGACAAACGGGGAGACAAGAGAATACAGTAGCAGACAGATGTCCACCACTCGGAATAGAGGTATGAACAAACTTCTCAAATTCCTCAATCCACGTTCCTTGCCAAGAATAAACAGGACAGTATTGTGCCGATATCGTCCACAAGGATGGACCTGTTGAACACACAAGTGCAGAATAGTGAATGCAGGTGTGATGGTATGGTGACAGAGACCCTGGGAATCAAACAGACCCCACAGAACACATCCACACCGTCACCAACATCACTAATACCCCACTATCCCCACTGTCACCAATGTCACCAATGCCACACTGTCCACACTTTCACCAGCATCACTAATACCACACTGTCTACACTGTCACCAATGTCACTGATACCCTACCATCCCCACTGTCACTAATGTCACTAATACCCTGCTATCCCCACTGTCACTAATACTACAATTGCCCCACTGTCCACACTGTCCCTGCGGTCACAGGTTCACAGCTGGTAGCCCACTAAACACACCAATGCTTACCGGTATTGAAGATGGCTTATTGACAACAATGATATTGTCATCCTCAAACACCACATCGATCTCCCCGGCTGCCACTGGCGGCTCGTGTCTGTGCACACGATGAGCGATGATGTCATTATCTCTAATCCTCGTCTCCATTGAAGCCTTTACATCATTTACTGAAGTAAACACAAGTATGAAGAACAATAAAAACGATTTGTTCCATTGCTGGAGGAAACAACAAATGTAAACAAAATCAAACATGCTTTTATTGTAGTTGTATTGGAGGTGAACATAATGCACATATGATGTATAATGACCTAGTGCTTAGTAAAACTAGTTGAAATGAACACATGTAAACAACAACAAAAACACTGACAACAGAATCACACAAGCATACCGGTAACTTTGCCTGTTTTTATAGCAAATTCCTACAGGAAAAAACAATACATCACTCAAAGAACAGGTCTATAGTGTGTGCAATAGTTGGATACTTCTCCATCTGCAGAGTGTGTGTTTAGAGAGTTATAGACATGAATAGCATGTGCACACACATACTCACATGGTATTCTACAGACATGGGTAGCATGTGCACATAGACGTACTCACGTAGTATTCTGGCTTTTCTGACTGGAACTCCTTACAGAACACCTCATACACTGTAGACCCCACCCAGCGTCCTTTGGCATATGATGTGAAAGTGAAGTAGTACGGGACCACATGTCTGAGACCTGAGGCATGTTATTGGAAGTACTGCATGTAACGGCTGTACAACCAATGTGTGCCTGCTACTGTACAGCCCACATGTGACGTAGCTGTACAACCCACGTGTGATGACTACTGTACAGCCCACATGTGACAGCTACTGTACAACCCATGTGTGATGACTACTGTACAGCCCACATGTGACAGCTACTGTACAACCCATGTGTGATGACTACTGTACAATTCACATGTGACAGCTGATGTACAGCCCACATGTGATGGCTACTGTACAACCCATGTGATGGCTACTGTACAGCCCCACATGTGACGGCTACTTTACAAGCTACATGTGACAGCGCTGTCATACAAAGACATACAGTCTACTTGCATACAAGCTACACATACCATTCTTTATGCAGTAGGTGGTCTCAGAGAACATTGCATCAGCAAAACCCGGTGTTCTTTCCCGCATGGCAGTTTTCCTCTGGAAACACGTATGTCCAATAAAGGCACACGCATGTAGTGTATAAAGTACTGTATAGCGCGAACGATACCTTTTTAGCAGACGTCACTCCTTCTGAAGGAGCATTCACGCTCGGTCGTCTTTTTGCCGAAACTTTGGAGGCCATTTTTAGTTCAGGAATTTAAACTGGAACTCGGAACACAACAAAATTTGAAGTCAGACACAGTATAATGTCAACAGCTAGCGCATGGAAATGTAAAACGAGCAAAATAATACCACTATATATACCTATCGTACAGTATAAGTACAAAACAGGTTCAAATGTTTGAATTAGTTCACCAATTGCAACTGCTTGCTGGTTGTAGTCCCTGTGAAGGACCTCTCCATACATGCGACAAACAGCTGTAGCTATAACAACACATACACACAAAACTAGGTTTCCAAGCAAGAACCTCTCAAACACAAATTCCAAACATTAAAGTAAGTAACAAGCAAGACATGCTACAAAAAAGCAATATTTTCACTATGAATAAGACAAACAAATAATGCTTCACACACTGCACATGCACACAGTACAGGCAGGTCTAGAGGTTGAACATCCCACGTTTCTCCAGTACAATCTCTGTTTTCAAATACTGCAAGGGATTAGGGAGGTACTGTAAGTCCAAAGGCTGTCTCTATATAATACACATGGTTGATCTTTGGTTGATTTCATTACCCTTACCTCTTTGAGTCTTAGGAGGTAAGCCTGGTCTGTTTCATTGGGTTGTTTGTTGGGTATTTCTTTATCCTCTCTCATGAGTACAGGGCGAATTTCATCAACTTCCATGAACTCACCTGGATCAATCCCGGCTTCATTGATCTTACACACTAGGTACTCTTTATAGTGCTTCCTGTGATGGGTGTATTGACACTCACTCACATAGTCCAGTATGTCCCTTGTTACAATCCTCCCCCCCCCCCCCCGCACACACAGACCACTCACTTGCACAGTCCAGCATGTCCCTTCGTACAATCATCCCCACACTCCTCATCCACCCTCCCTGACGCCACCTCCTTCTGTAGCATCACTCTGCACCTCAATCCCTGGTTGGCACTACCAACAACTACAGCATCCTTAGGTGGTTCCTCCACCACCTCTTCATCCCTTTCCTTCTTCACTTGTGCTGCGTTCACCTGATTCTGAGGAGGTTCAGTGTCAAACTTAATCTCCTTGTCTTGAAGGACTTTCTGAAGTCTATCCACCTCCCAGTCTCTCAAATAGAATAGGCAGTCTCGGGGATGATGAGCGTGAAAGCCTTTACCCTCACAACCCTGGAACTTGCGGCAATTCTACCGAACAAATAATGACAAAGTTCTTTTGACATAATAATTATTTTGGGAGAGAGTGATTATATTCACACATACAATGATGGTCCAGTAGTGAGTGATCTTATTCGATGTAAATAGAGTGGTGGTAGAGTGTACTGAGAACAAAATACATACAACATACGTATACTGTAGACACAGAATATACGGTACAGTAAATTCTCGTTAATCCGCCACCGTTTTATCCACCAAACCATTTAATCTGCAACAATTTCCCAGTACCAATATGATGTACAAGTACCACCAAAATTCCACCAAACTCGTTAATCCACCATATTCTTTGAAAACAATTGCAGTAGATTAATGAGTATTCACTGTACACACAGTAGACACAGTACATACGGTATGTGTACAGTACCTTATCGAACACTGCACCACAGCCTCCACAGAATTTAGTCGGACACTGAGCACAATTGAAATGTAAGCACCCTCCTTTGGCCAAGTCATACCTGGCTTTACATTTTGGACATTCTAAATAAAGTGCACAGTGTTGCTATAATTAGTAAAAGTGATGTAATGCAAATCAGTTCTATATTTAGCTCACCAATTCCATTTTCCTTCAAGAAGGCAGCCAGGCCTTTTTGTTGGTTTTCTTCATCATTTTCTGCTTTCCATCTTGCAAAGTCGTTACAGGGTAAGCCTTTGTGCTGGTCCTCCCACTAGGTACAAGTGAATTAGTAACAAACACAACGGAAGTGGAGAGACACATGCGTGTGTAGGTATGTTCATGCAAACAGAGACAACACACACATACACACATACACGAACAAACACACACATATACAAATAAACACAGACACATCACACACTATATATGTGTGCAATACACTACCAACACACAGCAGCATACAGGCTTCTTGCAGTGGAAGCACATGTCTTTTTCACAGTGAGGGCATCGTATACGCCTGTTAGCAGGAGGCTCGTGGATGAAACCGTATCCACACTGTAGGATATGAAGAACAATATAGAGATCTCGACTATTAACAAATTTACTATCTTTTACATTGAATAGAACTATGGAATGGAATTATGTATGTAACATTACACGTATGTACACATTCAAATGTAAGTATGTACACACACACACACACACACACACACACACACACACACACACACACACACACACACACACACACACACACACACACACAACAAACACACAGACACACACACACACACACACACACACACACACACACACAAACAAACACACAGACACACACACACACACACACACACACACACACACACACACACAAACAAACACACAGACACACACACACACACACACACACACACACACACACACACACACACACACACACAAACAAACACACAGACACACACACACACACACACACACACACACACACACACACACACAAACAAACACACACACACACACACACACACACACACGGGTTCCACTCACATGTGCACACCATCGAAAGTTATCATCTTTTGACAGAGCAAACTCGGTTGCTTTCTTCTGGAATAATTGATAGTCTTCATTTTTTAAAAACGCCTTCAACAGGTTAGCAAACATGGTCAAATAGTCCTCGTTATTGACATCCGATGTTCCAAGGTCAGGCGCACCGCAAAGCAAACAGTTAAAGTGAGCAATGCTCTGTTCTTTGGCTACCATGCTGTAGTGATGCTTAAAACACCCCCTACATGTACTACAGGCGCAATGTAGCATGGTCACCATCTGTGATTGTAAGAACAATGTTCGCAAATCAATGGAAATCAATAACGAAAGACAATTCTACATAATACAGTATATTTATTCATATCTCTTGGATAGTAAGAGCTGTTTAAAGATTCATATATTTATATCAGCACTGGTTGGGCTATACTAGCACTGGTAGGCTGTACTAGCACTGGTTGGGCTGTACTAGCACTGGTTGGGCTGTACTAGCACTGGTTGGGCTGTACTAGCACTGGGTGGGCTATACTAGCACTGGTTGGGCTGTACTAGCACTGGTTGGGCTGTACTAGCACTGGTTGGGCTGTACTAGCACTGGTTGGGCTGTACTAGCACTGGTTGGGCTGTACTAGCACTGGTTGGGCTGTACTAGCACTGGTTGGGCTGTACTAGCACTGGTTGGGCTGTACTAGCACTGGGTGGGCTATACTAGCACTGGTTGGGCTGTACTAGCACTGGTTGGGCTGTACTAGCACTGGTTGGGCTGTACTAGCACTGGTTGGGCTGTACTAGCACTGGTTGGATTGTACTAGCACTGGTTGGATTGTACTAGCACTGGTTGGGCTGTACTAGCACTGGTTGGGCTGTACTAGCACTGGTTGGGCTGTACTAGCACTGGTTGGGCTGTACTAGCACTGGTTGGGCTGTACTAGCACTGGTTGGATTGTACTAGCACTGGTTGGATTGTACTAGCACTGGTTGGGCTGTACTAGCACTGGTTGGATTGTACTAGCACTGGGTGGGCTATACTAGCACTGGTTGGGCTGTACTAGCACTGGTTGGGCTGTACTAGCACTGGTTGGGCTGTACTAGCACTGGTTGGGCTGTACTAGCACTGGTTGGATTGTACTAGCACTGGTTGGATTGTACTAGCACTGGTTGGGCTGTACTAGCACTGGTTGGATTGTACTAGCACTGGTTGGTGACTCACATCATCCATCATGAATGTATCGCAGCATATCGGACACTCCTGGTTACTGTATCGTTCCGCTTCTTCCATGTTACGACAGTTCTTGGCCAGTGTAATGCACTGTCCAAACTCCCGATCGCCCTTCATCAACTCGAGAACAAGCGATGCTCTATCTTCACTTTCCAGATTGTACTCTCCCATCAGCAGATGACAGCAGTACTGCAGATGACAGGATCACATAGACTCATTCGTTCACTCAGATAACATCACCACATACACACTGACAGTGTGAGAATGCATATGCAGACACAAACTGACACAGTGCATCAAATGACTGGTGTCCTATATGTACTTCCCATTAGTGTATGTGGCTCCCCTTGATACAGCATATACTGCATATTGGTTTATGTGCTTTATATGTACATATATATTGCATGTACTGTAACAATATGTACACCTCAATAAGTATGTATACATATGTACTGCAAGTGTATTATTTCCACCTCAATATGTACGTACATACGTATGTATATATGTATGTATGTACGTATGACAAACATACTTGGACATTCTTCTCTCTGTGTGCTTTGATGTGGTCACACAGTTTATCTTCCTCATTCCTCCGGATCTCTCCTGGCCCTCCCCTCTCGACGTCATCCCAAATGAAGGCCACCACTGGCATAAGCTTGTCGGTTTGCAGGACGGACACAGCCACCTCCACGTTGAGCTTGTATCTTGTCAGGTACTTGGCAGCCTCCTCAGGGGTTGCCGAGGGATACTGCTCCATGAACTCATGGATCTACAGATAAAAACACGGGATGAAAACCGGCTGGAATCGGGAACTTTGCAGAATTGAGGAATATAAGTGCATGCATATTACTTAATCTACTATTTAAACTATAATTCATAAGCAATAAAAACATATTTACACACAAACATACAAACATATACATACATACATACTGTACATACGTACATATGTGTATATACACAACCATACATATGTACATATGTACACATACACCCCCATGCTGAATGCAATTATGGTCAACAGGTGTACTGTGTGTGTACGTGTTAGGGAAGCACTGATACGGTATCAACCTATCGGTCTATCAGCCAATATTCCCTCATATCGGTATTGGCTGCATTGTTGCTGATACAACCAATAGTGAATTTCACTTACATATATTCAACTTATTGTCATGTGTTGGTCATGTGTTGGTCATGTGTTGGTCATGTGTTGGTAATTTTCCTTTGAGTTTACCACAGTATGAGAATGTCCAAGACAAGATTGCTCATTCTGGATCATATAAAGTCATTGAATTAGGACTCTGATTTCACCATTTGTGATCTGGGCAGTAATTGTGTTTTCGTGGGAGTACGTCCAGCAACTCTCATACTACCAATTTGGTGAACAAAATATTGGGTCGGCTATCGGTATCGGCCTATATTGGCACTATTTTATTGGTTATCGGAATTTCAGCTAAATCCTGTACCGGTGCACCTCTAGTACGTATGTATGCATACTGAATGCACCACTACAAAACAGCTACCTCAATGCCAATACATTGGCATTACCTAACAATACATATACAATACATATGTACACACTTACAGTACATAATACACATGCACGTACATACAGTATGTACATATATGTAGCTATACACAGATCCCACTGGAGACATACAAGGAAACATGATTACAAAGACCACCCAAGGGACCAGTAAAATGTAGTCTCTAAAGACAGGTGGCTTTTGTACAGAGGTGTTACTGCAGTTGAGAAATAGTGTACAGTCCAATAGTGGTCACTAAGGTGATCTTTGCGTAGAGGTGGACTTTGATACAGGTTGCTCTGTTCTTATAAGGAGGTTTACCTTTTTCCTTCGTTTGGCTATACAGGTCTCTATGGCTTCAGGGGCTGAGCCTCCAACTTCAAGCAGACAATCTCTAGCTTCTATCAGTGAAGGCTGCCCAACACGACCATTCCTTGCAACAGTTCTCTGGACAACTCGCTTGTAGTCCTCCCACTCAAGCTGGAGATACTCCAATGGAGTACGGCATCTTGTGTTCCGATATTGGTTGACTGCATGCTCAACATCCTCAGGCTCATAGCCATACTTCACACACTCCTACAGCAAGCAAACGCACTGAACCTTGTCGATACCCAGAACACACACGTACATAGATCCATTCTTACAGTCACACACTCACATGTATGTACATTTAGATACACAGATGTATACATGCAAGTACACTAATAACCCTAACCCTCAACCACGTCATGAAGAAGAATCCATCATCATAGAGCTCCTTCTGTCTTTTTTCATCCTCTTGTCTCTTCAGCTTCTCCTCATATTCTTTCCTCTTCTTCTCCTTGTACTCTGGAGACATAATGTAGTCTTTCCGGGAAATATCCACATAATTAGATATGTCCTCTGTGTCCGGGGGTCCACCTGCTCCCTGGTGTATGTCCCCCTTGAGATGTGGGGGGCCAACTGCTCCCTGGGGGCCATTGTACCCTGGTGGCTTGTTGCCCGAGGGGACTGTATGCCGGTAGTGGTCTTTTGAAGACCCTGTAGTGCAAAACCTCCTGATCAATATTGGTATCAACTACGTATGTATGTACTGTACGTATATATGTATGCATACTTGAATGTAGTCTTGAATTCATGGTACATTCTGTGTATGTATGTGTGTGTGTGTGTGTGTGTGTGTGTGTGTGTGTGTGTGTGTGTGTGTGTGTGTGTGTGTGTGTGTGCGTGCGTGCGCGCGTGTGTACGTGCGTGATTGCATGCATATGTGTGCTTGTCCATGTGTAAAATATACATAGGTACAACAGACCTGATTGACGAGGTGACCTGCGTTGATACTGATGGTCATTAGCAGATCCTCCTTCTGGTTCTCTCCTGATAGAAGTCTGAGGAAGTGGTTCTTCTGGAGCATCATAGAACTTTTCTTCTTCTTCATCCTCTACATCCTTAATCCCATTCTCAGACCCAATCTCTGTTGAAGGAGATGACCCTGACAACAAACGCATCATTTCCTCCCTTTCCATTCTCAACCTGAGAACATCATCATCAACATCATCATCAACATCATCATCATTGTCTACAATGGGATGCCTATCATCATGTACGCGGTCAGTGGGGGTGTGGCCGATCATGGGGTCCCTCTCCTCAACCCTGCGAACAGTGGGTGGTTTTGAACCACCCGATGAGCTCGTGCTCTTCCTAGGTTTAGCCACTGGTGGTGGAGGACGCTCACTGCTTACCATTCCATACCTATCCTGTATAGGTGTAAATACATGTACATGTATAATTACTGTACACACATACGTACGTACGTACATACGTATTTACGAGCAGACCTGAACATGTCACATGCATACAAGCACACACTCACATATAAATATGTACGCACATACACAAATATGTACACACATGCACAGCAAACACAAAAAGTGAAAAATTGCACGTGAACTTTGGTGTATATAATAGAAGTATTAGGACCGAATTCAATATTTTTTGAAACACACGTACACAGACATACACATACACACGCACACACACACACACACACACACACACACACACACACACACACACACACACACACACACAGTGACACTAACCACGTCACTCGTTACAGAAGGCAGATCATCAATCATCTCCCGGGGACGAGGGACTTCACGTTGCTGAACTGGACCTTGCTCAGCCAGCAAATCGCTCTCAAGCATCCGCTCCAGCTCAAATTTGGCCACTAACAACTCGGCCGTGATTTCAGTCACCTTGTCGTAATCAGGTTTGTCGGCCTCAAACTCCAATGCCCGACCGGTGTCCTTGGAGTACCCCATCGACATGAGAATCTCCTGTGCCCCCTTCACCGGTTTGACGTGGTGGTGGTAAAAGGCTGTGGCGAACTTGATACTCCTCCAAGCCCTCGGGGGGTTGGGAGAGAGAAGGTTGGTGGCATACTTGAAGAGCTTATCAAGAGCAGTGCGTATGTTGTCGGGTTTGGCCTGCAGGTGGGAATATGCAACATCACTGGCACAGGTCAATGATGCGTGGAGTATACACCCATGTACATATAAATATGCATAATAGGGCACTAAAGCAGGTCCTACAGGAGGTCCTGAATTAGAAAAGCCTCTGGTAACATCGACATACATTCTATTTACATGAGAATAAAATTTTAAAAAATCATATTGATATTTGTGCAGGCATTAGTATGTCCTTTTGGCTCAGATACAATTTGAGTTCAAAGACTACAACGGACTTTAACAGTGGTTTCTGACCATCTGTTCACTAAGCACACACCTTAAACAGTGGCACACACCTTCAACAGTGGCACTCACCTTGTTGTGTTCGACGAGGTCTCCAAGCTGGATGTGCTTGTAGTACAAAGGTTTCTTACTGGCAAGATACCTCGTGGCAGCGTCTCTCTGTTCAGGTAGGACATCTGAGTCCGGTTTCGATTCCAATTCTGTGAATCTTCTGATGGCAGTGAGAAGTTCTTGCCACTCAGGAGATGATCTCACCTCATCCTGTGGGGGGGCGGTTGGGACAGTGTTGGAGAGCTTCACTAGTTTGGTCCTTGGCTTGGCAACAGGGGGCACTTGTGCCATGGTCTGTGGGGGACAATGAATTTCGTTAAATAGGTAACCATAGATGTGAGTGAAGCATCCATCAATGTCAAAGTATCTATCAGTGAAGCATCCGTCAATGTCAAGGTATCTATCGGTGAAGTATCCATCAAATACCGAGAGTGTAGTACCTATCAATAATTAGAGACACTAAAGAGATTCGTACTCTTGTGCATGCGTGGTTTAGTTACAGACTCAAGCCTACATTCCACATATAATGCACATATACGTGCATGCAACAGAAGTGAAACTTCCCACCGTCGTCCACCCGGCTTCAACAGAACGGTGTATTGACCTGTACATATACGTGCAAGACTGGACGGGCTCTCATATTACAGATACACATGAGCTAATTCATCTTGAAGTCGTACCATACAAGATGTATTGAAGCTTCAACAATGTGTAGAGTTTAACGCGAAATTTAACTTACATATTAAAGATTTCCACGTCTATGCTCAAAGAATCGTCCCTATTTTTCCAGTGAAGAAGATCTACTATGACATCATATGCTATTTATAGCAATAAGGGATAATAAAATGGCGACCCCGCTTTCCGCATTTGTTTAGCTAGCTAGATTTTTTCAGTAAGGGTCTGGTGAAGAGTGCACAGAAAACTGAAAGCATGCATGAGGGCATAGTGGAGGAATTTGACAGACGACCTCAACATCAACACCTTGGCTAATTCTACATTAAAAAACAATATAAATTTATACATAATAGTTAATTGTGGTTACTATATAAATGTAATAGTTTTGGTGATCCGTGCAAAATGGAGCATATTCCTGTTTTGGCCAAGAAGCAGTCACTTTCTGAAGCGGTCGAACGAAATGCCTCTGATTATTTCCGTATGTTTGACGTCAAGTGCTCTTACTGGTCGAAACAGATGACCCCTCAGTGTGTAGCCATGGTCTGCTTGGACCTAGCCGCGAGGACTGCTGGGGTACCTTTTGACAAGGTAATTTCCTCGTGTTCCTCTGCGTTTTATTGCCTGAACGAGTCACAATCACAGTGTATCCAAGAGGCCTTAATTTGTATCTGATTGCCTCAAGTATAGCGTACTTTGTACACACTCCTGGTTAGTACACACTCCTGGTTAGAACATACTCCTGGTTAGTGCACACTCCTGGTTAGTGCACACTCCTGGTTAGAACATACTCCTGGTTGATACACACTCCTGGTTAGTACACACTCCTGGTTAGTGCACACTCCTGTTTAGTACACACTCCTGGTTAGTGCACACTCCTGGTTAGTGCACACTCCTGGTTAGAACATACTCCTGATTAGTTCATACTCTTATTTCCTCTCAACTGCCTGTCATCCCTGTTTCCATAGACCCGTGCTCACAAGCTAGTTGGTGCAACGAAGGCATCTTATGGTACCGCACACCAAGTTGTTGAGAAGACCCTGGAGCTCCAGTCTCAGTTTGCTGTCAAGGACTACGCTGTACAGCTTGGCTATCCTGAGGTGGGGGACCTAGCTGGAGATATCTTCGCACAGTACAAGGAAGTGATAAAGGAGAAGGATGTACGAAGTGGATCGATTGACCTTGGTGCAGCGATGTATTCTCTTGCTGCTGTGTACACGGCCTGCAAGTGGGTGTTGACAGTACAGGTACCTGCTTGTGTGTATGGGATTGTACATGTTCACGCACATGTACATGTGTCTGCACATTTATATGCGCATAACACATGTACGTATACAGGTAAACTAACATACATGAACACAAACACACACACACACACACACACACACACACACACACACACACACACACACAAACATGCACACACACACACACACACACACACACACACACACACACACACACACACACACACACACACACACACACACACACACACTACACACACATACAGACACAACTTCTTTAATTTTACATTCTCTGTTAGACACAAGAAGATTCGTGTTGACAGGAAGAAGTTCATATCTGGTGCTGGTGTGTCTCAGAGCTTGTTTCAATCAATACTTGACGTAATGCAGAATTGTCTACCGCACTTCACCCACTTGGAAGGTTGGTGTTGAGATGCTGTGTGAAGTCCTATCCATTGAACTTACAAGGTCCAATCTCATAACCTGAAGCCATGGACATGCCAACCAGCTCATGAATTGGATATCAAGCCTGTAGCAATTTGGTCTTTACCAATTCCATTTTTCATCTCTGCTAATTGACTGTTTTATCATGAAATGGGAATCCTAATCGACATCTGGATCAAATGTTGCTTTCCATTTCCCATGTCTTCTCCACTATTCCACAGTACAGAGGAGTGTATGGATATGCTAGACTGTATAGTTGTACTGGTAAGTGTTGTCAGCCATTTTATCCTCTCCACCTGCCTATATTGTTTCACAGAGTGCAAAGAAGATGGGGCTGAATCCAAGGACACTGAACGGAGTGAAGGGAAGAGCAGTAGAAAAAGTGAGGTTGACATCATCTTGTTGGTATTTGTATATATCTTTATGTGAAGGTGTGATATGCTGTGTGCACTGTGTGTACTGTATGTACTGTGTGTAATGTGTGCACTGTGTGTGCTGTGTGTACTGTATGTGTTGTGTATACTGTGTGTACTGTATGTACTGTGGGTGCCACTTTGAATAGCCTATGGCTAACGGTTCCCCACGTTAAATAAGAATCCCTGATACCCTGATACTGTGTGTAATGTGTGCACTGTGTGTGCTGTGTGTACTGTATGTGCTGTGTATACTGTGTACTGTATGTACTGTGTGTACCATATATGTAGATGGTGTGTATTATACGTATGTATTATATGTACTCTACTGTACTGTACATATAAGCAGAGGTGTATTGTACCATGCTATACTATACATTTCCGTATAATAATATTACGCACATGTACACTGTCTGTTGGGTTCGTATGCTTCATTGTTAGAGTCAGAGCCACCTCAGTCTCCCGGAGGTAGCACAGTAAAGAGGTACAAGAGGGACGATGTGTTGGATAAAGTGCTGTATTCTCCCTTATCAGAAGAGTTTGTGCAGTGGAAAGAGAAGACCATTCAAGAAGCAAGGAAAGCTTTAGCCCTGTCTCCGATGTCTTGATTGTTACTGTTTTTTTTTTTCTCCACAAACTGAATCTTCACTAAATACTGTTTGTTTTATCTGAATCATTCACTGATTTGAAGATGTTTTGTAGACTGTGTGTGCTCTTCCACTCATTGGTGATCTACTTACTAACATTAGCTACACCTCTTCACTGAGGATACATTTGGGCACAGTCGGGTACATTCGGGTACAGTTGAGTACAGTTGGGTACAGTTGAGTACATTCGGGTACAGTTGGGTACAGTTGAGTACAGTTGGGTACAGTTGAGTACAGTTGGGTACAGTTGAGTACAGTTGAGTACAGTTGGGTACAGTCGGGTACATTCGGGTACAGTTGGGTACAGTCGGGCACATTCGGGTACCTTCGGGTACAGTCGGGTACATTCGGGTACAGTCGGGTACAGTCGGGCACAGTTGGATACAGTCGGCACCTCTTCTCTCAAGAGCTTCTGTATTCTGAGCACAGTTTGAGCTCAGCCATCATTGTACAAAATCTCAGTAATCGTGCGTTAACCATCCAATGTGTTGGCTTTCTGTAAGATTAGGAGAATATTAAGTAACCCCAGGGGTCATCTTGAACAGATATATGTAATATGAATTGTGACCCCGGGGGTCATCTTGAACAGATATATGTAATATGAATTGTGACCGTGGGGTCATCTTGCATGGACAGATATAATGAATTGTGACACTGGGGGTCATCTTGAACAGATATATGTAATGTGACTTGTGACCCCGGGGGTCATCGTGGAGAGATGTATTCATAACCCTTGTGTAGTATTCAAAGTGTACTTTTGTTAATTGAAAGATCGTAATATGTATTCAAACTTGAGCATTGGTAAATTTGATAATTGCCTTATAACGCAAAGGTAACAAAGTATTAATTTGACCGTAAATTGAATTTTAAATTATTAATTCTAAATTCTATTCTGTGTGAACTTACAGTATATAAAGTGCACACTGTACATCACATTCAGTGTTCCACTATGCATGCACACACTGCTCTACTTATTATTTTTGAATCAAACATTCAAACACTAAGTATGAGAGTTGTGATGGAGCGGTCAATTGATGTATAACTCCAGCTGCTCAATCCCGACATTTTCATTGCCTCTATCCTCATCACGACACACACGTAGTTCAATGTTGTCTGTAGTCCTGAGTGGAAACTGTCTGCAGAACCATGGCTGACCACTCTTGGAACAATACCCACTAGAATGACACCCAACGCCGTCCCATAGTCTTTGATAGTGTGGAGAAGCGGAATTTTCAAGAAAGAAATCTTGACCTATGAAGGGTACATATGTAAAGGATCTGGAACGATGGTCAGCCGCAAAAGTCCAGATGTGCTTTCTGGGATAGCCATGGGTTATAGAGAGACCGTCCACATATGCTACATTAATGTTCTTTTGTTCATGCCCAAACACATCAGTTGAGCCTGTATTGTATCCAGTGGCCCTCCCACACACTCGGCTGTAGGATATCCCATAAGTCTTGTAGGTGGTGGAGGAACAGCCTGCTGAGTAACTCTCGCGATGGCACATTGATCTAGGAGTAGTAGTCCTCACCAACCCATGAGGGCAGGTTACGCCCCTGGTCATGTCCAGATACCCCACTCTGGTCCAGCCTCCCTTGACACCACAGCGCTCTGTTTGCATGTCACAGTACAGCTGGTGGATGATGTAACGTCCATTGTCATACGACTTCATCCAGTAATTCCCACTTTTTGCGTTTGGATTACACTCATAGATTTCTTGGCAAGATTTAGCTGCTGGAATTGGTGTCTGTCCCAAAGTACAAGGTTGCTGAGAGCTAACCAGCAGCAAAACTTGAGAAACAGCCAAACACACTAATGCAAATTCCAACTGACGTACCATTTCAACTAAATTTGTAATTCACTCGACAGCACAAGTTACTTGTAGGTTCCAGAATTGAAGCTCTTTTATAGAACTTTCTTCAACTCACATTTATGCAGTCAAGAGTGATGTAATCACTTCACTATGTCAGTATATCATTAATTCAGACATAAGGGGCTGTACTACTCAGAACCAGTCCTGTACCTGGAAGTAATTAGCTATGAATATCGTTGATGGAGGCCCAAATGAAAATTTTAAATTCTTGTTACATGCTATACTAAGTGTGTTGAGTCAATAGAGCTGTTTTCCTATTTACCAAAATAGCTCCAGGGGCACTTTTGATCAGTTCCAAAAGGTTGTTATTGAAGAACATTAATGATATTCATTGCACCAGTTATGACGTCAATAAATGTTGAAACTATGAATGTGATTATGATGGGGTACTTTTACGTCACACAATACACACTGCAAATACTATTTTTATTTTGACTTAGTACACTATAAATTGAATAAGGAAATATATACAGTAAATATTACAGTACGTGTATATTTGTACTGTGTAGAATGCACACATGTGTATAGTGCATACTCAACAATACACTGGCATGCATAGTCCTATTCAGTATGCAGTGTAATGCTTTTGTAAGTACGTATATACCTACGGAGGCTCTAATGACTAGTTGATGACCAGTCAGGTATTTGTGATCACCCTCCCGGAGGTGCTGCAGACCCGTACACCCTCCCGGAGGTGCTGCGGACCCGTACACCCTCCCGGAGGTGCTGCGGACCCGTACACCCTCCCGGAGGTGCTGCGGACCCGTACACCCTCCCGGAGGTGCTGCGGACCCGTACACCCTCCCGGAGGTGCTGCGGACCCGTACACCCTCCCGGAGGTGCTGCGGACCCGTACACCCTCCCGGAGGTGCTGCGGACCCGTACACCCTCCCGGAGGTGCTGCGGACCCGTACACCCTCCCGGAGGTGCTGCGGACCCGTACACCCTCCCGGAGGTGCTGCGGACCCGTACACCCTCCCGGAGGTGCTGCGGACCCGTACACCCTCCCGGAGGTGCTGCGGACCCGTACACCCTCCCGGAGGTGCTGCGGACCCGTACACCCTCC
>OZ026554.1:600000-645000 GCA_964020155.1 Chondrilla cf. caribensis
CACACACAAGATTCACCTGTATGCAACCAACACAACGCACACAGTTCACATGGACACACCTGTATGCAACCAACACAACGCACACAGTTCACATGGACACACCTGTATGCAACCAACACAACGCACACAGTTCACATGGACACACCTGTATGCAACCAACACAACGCACACAGTTCACATGGACACACAGTGCACACAAGACAGGTCAACACCTTTCCAAGCTGCATACAATCCGGGACTAGTGGTAGGAAGTTCTCGCGTCCTACCATCCTCGCCAGCACACCTAGAGTGTCTATAGCCTGTCCATGGAGGATCACCATGTTGGGTTGAGTTTGGAGAGAGAGACACTCCTGAGGAGTTGGAGAAGAGACCCTCTCAATGATCTTCTGATCTAAATCACAGCCTTGTGTACGTGAGTATTGTAGCCACCCGCATGTGAATAATAGACATAAGACACGTACATACCTCCAGTATTTTCACCACTTGTGGAAAATATGGTAGAAATTCTTTCTCTGCTGCATTAGCTTGAAATGGTATGATAAACATGTAAGAGATGTACATTACTACACAGTCATCCACTCAACCAGTCAGCCATCAACCACTCAGCCATCAACCACTCAGCCATCAACCACTCAGCCATCAACCACTCAGCCATCAACCACTCAGCCATCAACCACTCAGCCATCAACCACTCAGCCAACAACCACTCAGCCATCAACCACTCAGCCATCAACCAGTCGACCGATCAACCAGTCATCCAATCAACCATCAACCACTCCCAAGTTTCCTCACCAACAGCTCCAAATGTGCTCACAACATGCTCCTTGATTGCCAAACCCTGTTAAGAGACAAGTACAGTAGCTACACCATACACAAGTACAACTACGTATCTGTACATATACGTAGGTTGATTATATGTGGCTTGGGAAGGTACGGACTACATACAGCTATCTGCACAACACGACCACCCCAAATAACCACTTCACTGTACAACAAGTATAACTGTCTGTACAACCCAAAAACGCCTTGTACACCACGACTGCCACACAGTACAGAACAGGCTACACACTGTGCACTGCAGCTGTCATCACCTGAGCTTCGTAGTAGATGTGTATCACCTTCTCCATCACCGTCGGCATATACTGCACTATATCGTGGCCTGGGTGACAGACCCAATCCCATTTCAACATGTTAGAATAAACAGGAATGGAAATCAAAACTCACCAAGATTCTCGCAAAACATGTCGAGAGCATAAAATGCTTTTGTAAGGCTGCGGGTCGTCTTGGAATGATTGGAGAAAATGGCCACAACCTTCAGCAACTGATCCAGCAAAACCGGGAGTATATTGTTAGCGTACTGGCCTATGTCAGGCTACCGGGAGGGGCAGATGGAAAATGGAGGGGGAGTTTTGTTGTCATGGTAACATTGGATGGTGGAATCAGCATGATGTTAACACAGCTGTGACTTTCCTGATAGGGACTCCTTTTTATTGATAGGAATTCCTTCTTGTTACATATGTATGTCAACAACTACAACTCACAACAATAAATACTAAACCTGTATAAAAACTGGGATATGGAGGAGGATTGTCTGGTGTGCTTGTTGTGTTGACCACCCCCCTCAACACACCTGGAGATTGTCTGAGAACTGTCCAATGGCAAACAGGGACACATTCCTCACAGCTGCACTGCTGTGCTGCAGCCCACTGTACACAAACTCCAACAGGCCCTGCAGCTGTCCACTGTACAGAACAGAAAAGGAGTCATCAGCTGTGCAAGGACAGATCAAATGTGTTCTGTGGGTCTATCACACACACACAAACACACATGCACACACACACACACACACACACACACACACACACACACACACACACACACACACACACACACTTTTCTTTGATATATTCTGAACAGCCTTCACAAATGATTGCCATGGACAAAATGGCCGCTTTGTGCTGCTTTGCATCTTCTCCAACAAACCAAGGTTGAACCATTTGTACCTGCGAAAATGTTGAATCTACCAAATGAACCCACCACATATGTATCCCACGCAACCCAGAGACCTAACTCATACCCCAAACACTTACCAAAGTTGGGAACAATGTCTTTGGGTTCAAATTGAGTGCAAGGTTGTCCAACACCTATGGACAAACATGTACGTACATTAATAAAAGTGATGGTGAGTGCTCTACAGTGATGGTGGGTGTTGTACAGTGATGGTGAGTGCTGTACAGTGATGGTGAGTGTTGTACAGTGATGGTGAGTGTTCTACAGTGATGGTGGGTGTTGTACAGTGATGGTGAGTGTTCTACAGTGATGGTGAGTGTTGTACAGTGATGGTGGGTGTTGTACAGTGATGGTGAGTGTTGTACAGTGATGGTGAGTGTTCTACAGTGATGGTGAGTGTTGTACAGTGATGGTGAGTGTTGTACAGTGATTGTGAGTGCTCTACAGTGATGGTGAGTGTTGTACAATGAGGATACAACAGGCCAACCTTAGCAGCAGAAGAATAAGGGGAGACATCATCCAGTTCCTCATCCACAGTGTCCTCATCTTCTTCATCACCTGTATCGTGTCCGCTAACAAGTATGGACAGTGTGGTTGTCAGGACGTTGTGGAGGAGGTCTCTCTGTGACATGACCTGTATGGTTCATTGCCAGGAAGGGAAGACTAGCACACACACACACACACACACACACACACACACACACACACACACACACACACACACACTCACATACAACACACACACACACACACACACACACACACACACACACACACACATACACACACACACACACACACACACACACACACACACACACACACACACACACACACACAACACACACACACACACACACACACACACACACACACACACACACACACACACAATACAACACACACTAACTTTCTTTTTTGTGGAGATTAGCCAAGAGAGAACGGAAAATGCCTTCACACGAACACTGTCTCCCAAATCAACATCTCTTCCGATCTTCAATGTTGAGAGACCAGCATATCATCATCATATTATGTATGTATGTATACACTGTGTGTACAGTCTACAAGACACACTTGCACAATAATACAATCCAGTACTCATAGTCTACACATTACAGCATATATGTGCTGTAAATGGTAGCACAATACATGCATGTACATGCACACATACAGTATGTACATAGTACACACATACATACGTACATCCAGTAAGAATGTGATCACTGATGGTAGGAAAGGGACAATGATGGAAACTTCACTCTCGATCAACTCGTCAAACAACTCCATGGCTTCGCAAGCATAGTCATCGTCATCCCGTGCCAAGGCCCGGATGACCTGCAGCACCAGAGGGACCAGCGAGCGGAAGGCTTCCTACATGCAAACAAACAAGATATTTACAAGTAAATAGACAACTTTGTAAAAGTGTCCAAACACAGACTGAGATCCACCACGTACTGGTACTATGTACTGTACATACTTGGATGTATGTGTATGAATGCACTACTCACCACAGCATACAGCACAAGTGTACTCAAGTGGACTTGCATACATCTAGCTACATACACATAATATACATGCCTATGACCATAATGAATTTGATGAATAGATGGATGTGTGTGTGTGTGTGTGTGTGTGTGTGTGTGTGCGTGTGCGTGTGTGTGTGTGCATGCGTGCGTGTGCGTGCGTGTGTGTGTGTATGTGTGTGTCAGTGTGTGTGAATGAACTAGGGTGCCGTGGTTACCATAAGATCTTCTCCAATGAACTCCACAATGGCAGTCATGCACCTGGAGATGGGTATGTTGATAAACATGTACATATTATCACCATGGTGACATCTTCCCTCCCAACAAACACAAAGAATTCCTCACTTTATGGTGTAATATGGCACCAGCTTGTTGGACCCATCTTGAAGGGTGTTGGAGAAGAGGGTCAGCAGGGAACTGAACTTGGACTCGAACTGACAAAGAGATCATGTCATGAAAATATGTTGAAGACCCAGCTGACCGCCATGTGTGGTATGCATGTTGAAGGCCCAGCTGACCGCCATGTGTGGTATGCATGTTGAAGGCCCAGCTGACCGCCATGTGTGGTATGCATGTTGAAGGCCCAGCTGACCGCCATGTGTGGTATGCATGTTGAAGGCCCAGCTGACCGCCATGTGTGGTATGCATGTTGAAGGCCCAGCTGACCGCCATGTGTGGTAGGCATGTTGAAGACCTGGCTGACCACAAATGTGCATGAATGTACGCATGCAAATGTGTGAGCATATGTCTGTTTGCATGAGAGTTTGCACAAGCATCTGTCACATGTCTGTCGTGTGATGTGCATGTGGTTTGATGTCGCCACACTTACTGGTTCAGGGGCACTTTCCAAAATGTTATTCAGCAACATCATAGCCACCTGCCAAGGGTCAGACCATACCAGCAAGCAATGTATACTAGTATACATATATCCCGCTCCAGTCACCATAGGGACAAGCTACACTCACTTCAGTACATGTGGATACATATATGGAGTGTTATACGCACTCACTCATTACAACGCACATACACCACACACACACACACACACACACACACACACACACACACACACACACACACACACACACACACACACACACACCTCCCTCTTGCTGGGTTCACTGCTGATTGCATTGTGTTCAATAAAGGTGTAAATGTGGTCCCAGCGACCGGCAGCGAGCTCCTTACCAGCCACCACAGCAACCTGCAGGTGGTGCAAACAGGATGATTTGAGAGACCAAATAGTAACAAGGTAACAGTGAGCACACACATCTGTACAGTACATTGAGTCCGCAGTCATATATTTGCACATGAATTTAATGTACATGTATATAGGTGTGTTTGCATTAGTGTATATGTGTGTGTGTGTGTGTGTGTGTGTGTGTGTGTGTGTGTGTGTGTGTGTGTGTGTGTGTGTGTGTGTGTGTGTGTGTGTGTGTGTGTGTGTGTGTGTGTGTACTAATGCTTGTCTCACCAGTTGAGCCAATGATCTGCGAACTGGTCGTCTATTTTGGAGATAAATGCATATTGTATAATACAAACAACACACACCACAAGCACACACACACACACACACACACACACACACACACACACACACACCACACACACACACACACACACACACACACACACACACACACACACACACACACACACCACACACACACACAACATACTCTGTTTCTCTATCCAGTGCAGACAAGATATGTTGTTTTATACTACAGCAAAGAAAATCACACACACACACTCACTAATACAGTGAAACCTCACTAATCCGACACCTCTATAATCCAACATTCTCTCTAATCCGACCATTATATGAGGTACAGTCACCATACATAAGTATGGCAAGAGGCACTCCATAATCCAACAACCTCCTAATCCAACATTATTCTCAGGTCCCATTGAGTGTCGGATTAGAGAGGTTTCACTGTACTCCATACCACGATATACACTGTTCTATTGAGTTGCATGGGCTTTTCAACACCATGTGACAAGTGTACGGAGTAGATATGGCTTCCATTTAGTCACTAGTAGCAAGAAGGTGACCAATGCACTGATGTACTTTTTGTGATTTGAACGTACAATGATAATATCATAATCTGAGGACGTTGATTCAGGTACAAACCTATTGAACAAAGTGCATGACCTTTGACCTGAAACTTGTCCCCTATCACAGAAGCAGGACTGTGACCATTGCACTGGTGCAAGACTTTGCAAATTACAATACAATCACGCTACAACCAGAAGTGTGCTCTTATGAGCTCAGATCATAAAGGTTTTCTTTCAGCACACAAATGAACACAATAGACACACGAGCTCTGACGGGAGACTTAGCTCATCCCCACCCACCACCTAAGCAACTATTTACCTTGTTTTGTCATCTTCGGTCATCTTCTTCCACAGCTTCACCAGCCTTCTTCTCAGCAAAATGGAGGCATATTGTCTGATCTGTTAGACCAACCACGGGCATAAAGTTCACATCATAGAACACGGATCCTGTTACACTGTCTGCATACACAAACCTGAGGACTGTCCGATCCCACCAGACACTCACACAGTGCAGGGACTATACCAGGATTCTTATATGCTTCCTTCAGATCCCTTGTGGCCTTTGTAGAATGGAAAAACAGCTTGGATAAAATCACAGTAGTATTTTTATAATAAAAACGATCTTAATAGATACGTATAAGTACCTGTTGGATCACAGAGTTGTCCGGAACGAGCAAGCGAGCTAAGATCGTTTCCAAGCTAGCGGTAGCCATTTCTCTACGAGCATACGAAGGTACCACGCGGGCATATATCACCTGATTCTCACGTGATATAGTGGCGCAATAATACAGTAAAACGAGATCCACCTGGATTTCCTTAACAGCCTCAAAACGGGCTACACAATATGCAGGGGTACACACTATTGTAGTGTTGGGCGATATCATGCTAAATGTCTGCTGTACATATTGTAGTTTGTACCTTTTGCGTAGCTCATGGGAGAGTGGGCATGTCAACATGATATTTCATGGAGACCTAGTTATGGACCTATACTAACTTATGAAACAATTTTCGTCTCCGTAGGTGGTCCCTAACCCTAACTACACTCGGAGGTGCTTAATGTATTTTAATGTATGGGAAGGTATAGAATCAAAAATGTTAAGCACCTTTTTGCGTAGCTCATGGGAGAGGGGGCGTGTCAACATGATACTTCATGGAGACCTAGATATGGACCTATACTTCCTTATGAAGCAATTTTCGTCTCCATAGGTGGTCCCTAACCCTAACTACATCCGGAGGTGCTTTATAAATTTTAATGTATGGGAAGGTATAGGATCATAAACTTCAAGCACCTTTTTGCATAGCTCATGGGAGAGGGGGCATATCGACATAATACTTTGTCGAGACCTAGTTATGGACCCATACTAACTTATTAAACAATTTTCGCCTCTGTAGGTGGTCCCTAACCAAAACTACACCCAGAGGTGCTTAATGTATTTTAATGGAAGGTGTGGGATCAAAAAACGTTAACCACCTTTTCGCATAGCTCATGGGAGAGGGGGCGTGTCAACATGATATTTCATGGAGGCCTAATTATGGACCCATACTAACTTATGAAACAATTTTCGCCTCTGTAGGTGGTCCCTAACCAAAACTACACCCGGAGGTGCTTAATTATTTTTTAATGTACGTATGGGAAGATATAGAATAAAAAATGTTAAGCACCTTTTGGCATAGCTCATGGGAGAGGGGGCGTGTCAACATGATATTTCATGGAGACCTAGGTATGGATCCATACTAACTTATGAAACAATTTTCGTCTCCGTAGGTGGTCCCTAACCAAAACTACACCCAGAGGTGCTTAATTATTTTTTAATGTATGGGAAGGTATAGGATCAAAAAATGTTAAGCACCTTTTTGCGTAGCTCATGGGAGAGAGGGCGTGTCAACACGATATTTCATGGAGACCTAGTTATGGTCCCATACTAACTTATGAAACAATTTTCGCCTCTGTAGGTGGTCCCTAACCCTAACTACACCCGGAGGTGCTTAATGTATTTTAATGTATGGGAAGGTATGGGATCAAAAAATGTTAAGCACCTTTTTGCATAGCTCATGGGAGAGGGGGCATGTCAAAATGATATTTCATGGAGACCTAGTTATGGACCCATACTAACTTATGAAACAATTTTCGTCTCCGTAGGTGGTCCCTAACCAAAACTACACCCAGAGGTGCTTAATTATTTTTTAATGTATGGGAAGGTATAGGATCAAAAAATGTTAAGCACCTTTTTGCGTAGCTCATGGGAGAGAGGGCGTGTCAACACGATATTTCATGGAGACCTAGTTATGGTCCCATACTAACTTATTAAACAATTTTCGCCTCTGTAGGTGGTCCCTAACCCTAACTACACCCGGAGGTGCTTAATGTATTTTAATGTATGGGAAGGTATGGGATCAAAAAATGTTAAGCACCTTTTTGCATAGCTCATGGGAGAGGGGGCATGTCAAAATGATATTTCATGGAGACCTAGTTATGGACCCATACTAACTTATGAAACAATTTTCGCCTCTGTAGGTGGTCCCTAACCCTAACTACATCCAGAGGTGCTTGATATTTCTAATGTATGCGAAGGTATAGTATCAGAAAATGTTAAGCACCTTTTTGCGTAGCTCATGGGAGAGGGGGCATGTCAACATTATATTTCATGGAGGCCTAGTTATGGACCCATACTAACTTATTAAACAATTTTTATCTCCGTAGGTGGTCCCTAACCAAAACTACATCCGGAGGTGCTTGATATTTCTAATGTATGCGAAGGTACGTATAGTATCAGAAAATATTAAACACCTTTTTGCGTAGCTCATGGGAGAGGGGGCGTGTCAACATTATATTTCATGGAGGCCTAGTTATGGACCCATACTAACTTATTAAACAATTTTTGTCTCCGTAGGTGGTCCCTAACCAAAACTACATCCAGAGGTGCTTGATATTTCTAATGTATGCGAAGGTATAGTATCAGAAAATATTAAACACCTTTTTGCGTAGCTCATGGGAGAGGGGGCGTGTCAACATGATATTTCATGGAGACCTAGTTATGGACCCATACTAACTTATGAAACAATTTTCGCCTCTGTAGGTGGTCCCAAACCAAAACTACACCCGGAGGTGCTTGATATTTCTAATGTATGCGAAGGTATAGTATCAGAAAATGTTAAGCACCTTTTTGCGTAGCTCATGGGAGAGAGGGCGTGTCAACACGATATTTCATGGAGACCTAGTTATGGTCCCATACTAACTTATGAAACAATTTTCGCCTCTGTAGGTGGTCCCTAACCCTAACTACACCCCGAGGTGCTCAATGTATTTTAATGTATGGGAAGGTATAGGATCAAAAAACATTAAGCACCTTTTTGCGTAGCTCATGAGAGAGGGGGCATGTCAACATGATATTTCATGGAGGCCTAGTTATGGACCCATACTAACTTATTAAACAACTTTCGTCTCCATAGGTGGTCCGTAACCAAAACTACACCCGGAGGTGCTTAATTATTTTTTAATGTATGGGAAGGTATGGGATCAAAAAATGTTAAGCACCTTTTGCGTAGCTCATGGGAGAGGGGGCATGTCAAAATGATGTTTCATGGAGACCTAGTTATGGACCCATACTAACTTATGAAACAATTTTAGTCTCCGTAGGTGGTCCCTAACCCTAACTACACCCCGAGGTGCTCAATGTATTTTAATGTATGGGAAGGTATAGGATCAAAAAACATTAAGCACCTTTTTGCGTAGCTCATGAGAGAGGGGGCGTGTCAACATGATATTTCATGGAGGCCTAGTTATGGACCCATACTAACTTATTAAACAACTTTCGTCTCCATAGGTGGTCCGTAACCAAAACTACATCCGGAGGTGCTCAATTATTTTTTTAATGTATGGGAAGGTATAGGATCAAAAAATGTTAAGCACCTTTTTGCATAGCTCATGGGAGAGGGGGCGTGTCAACATAATATTTCATGGAGACCTAGTTATGGACCCATACTAACTTATTAAACAATTTTTGCCTCTGTAGGTGGTCCCTAACCAAAACTACACCCAGAGGTGCTTAATGTATTTTACTGTATGGGAAGGTGTGGGATCAAAAAACGTTAAGCACCTTTTCGCGTAGCTCATGGGAGAGGGGGCGTGTCAACATGATATTTCATGGAGACCTAGTTATGGACCCATACTAACTTATTAAACAATTTTCGTCTCCATAGGTGGTCCCTAACCAAAACTACACCCAGAGGTGCTTAATTATTTTTTAATGTACGTATGGGAAGGTATAGAATAAAAAATGTTAAGCACCTTTTTGCATAGCTCATGGGAGAGGGGGCGTGTCAACATGATATTTCATGGAGACCTAGTTATGGACCTATACTAACTTATGAAACAATTTTCGCCTCTGTAGGTGGTCCCAAACCCTAACTACACCCGGAGGTGCTTAATGTATTTTAATGTATGGGAAGGTATGGGATCAAAAGACGTTAAGCACCTTTTGGCATAGCTCATGGGAGAGGGGGCGTGTCAACATTATACTTCATGGAGACCTAGTTATGGACCCATACTAACTTATGAAACAATTTTCGTCTCCATAGGTGGTCCCTAACCAAAACTACACCCAGAGGTGCTCAATGTATTTTAATGTATGGGAAGGTATGGGATCAAAAAATGTTAAGCACCTTTTTGTGTAGCTCATGAGAGAGGGGGCGTGTCAGCATGATATTTCATGGAGGCCTAGTTATGGACCCATACTAACTTATTAAACAATTTTCGTCTCCGTAGGTGGTCCCTAACCAAAACTACATCCGGAGGTGCTTGATATTTCTAATGTATGCGAAGGTACGTATAGTATCAGAAAATGTTAAGCACCTTTTTGCATAGCTCATGGGAGAGGGGGCGTGTCAACATGATACTTCATGGAGACCTAGTTATGGACCCATACTAACTTATTAAACAACTTTCGTCTCCGTAGGTGGTCCCTAACCAAAACTACACCCGGAGGTGCTTAATTATTTTTTAATGTACGTATGGGAAGGTATAGAATAAAAAATGTTAAGCACCTTTTTGCATAGCTCATGGGAGAGGGGGCGTGTCAACATGATATTTCATGGAGACCTAGTTATGGACCCATACAAACTTATGAAACAATTTTCGCCTCTGTAGGTGGTCCCTAACCCTAACTACATCCGGAGGTGCTTAATGTATTTTAATGTATGGGAAGGTATAGGATCAACAACGTTAAGCACCTTTTTGCGTAGCTCATGGGAGAGGGGGCGTGTCAACATGATATTTCATGGAGACCTAGTTATGGACCCATACTAACTTATGAAACAATTTTCGTCTCCGTAGGTGGTCCCTAACCAAAACTACACCCCGAGGTGCTCAATGTATTTTAATGTATGGGAAGGTATAGGATCAACAACGTTAAGCACCTTTTTGCGTAGCTCATAAGAGAGGGGGCGTGTCAACATGGTATTTCATGGAGGCCTAGTTATGGACCCATACTAACTTATTAAACAATTTTCGTCTCCGTAGGTGGTCCCTAACCAAAACTACATCCGGAGGTGCTTGATATTTCTAATGTATGCAAAGGTATAGTATCAGAAAATGTTAAGCACCTTTTTGCATAGCTCATGGGAGAGGGGGCGTGTCAGCATAATACTTCATGGAGACCTAGTTATGGTCCCATACTAACTTATTAAACAATGTTTGTCTCCGTAGGTGGTCCCTAACCAAAACTACACCCAGAGGTGCTTAATTATTTTTTAATGTATGGGAAGGTATGGGATCAAAAAATGTTAAGCACCTTTTTGCATAGCTCATGGGAGAGGGGGCATGTCAAAATGATATTTCATGGAGACCTAGTTATGGACCCATACTAACTTATGAAACAATTTTCGCCTCTGTAGGTGGTCCCTAACCAAAACTACATCCGGAGGTGCTTAACTATTTTTTAATGTATGCGAAGGTATAGTATCAGAAAATGTTAAGCACCTTTTTGCGTAGCTCATGGGAGAGGGGGCGTGTCAACATGATACTTCATGGAGATCTAGTTATGGACCCATACTAACTTATTAAACAATTTTCGTCTCCGTATGTGGTCCCTAACCCTAACTACACCCGGAGGTGCTTAGTGTATTTAAATGTATGGGAAGGGTATGCATTAAAGAAATATTAAGTACCTCCGGATATAGTTAGTGTTAGGGAATAGTTAATAATAATAAAGCTAATAAAGTTAATATATGTCTACAACTACATCTAAAATATAATCAATTTTTGGCCATAGCACCACAGTCAATGTATGGAAGAGAATAAGAGAAGAAACACTTAGCACCATCTTGCATATCTCATGGGAAAGGGGGCATGTGAACATGATATTTTCACCAAATCTAGCTAGGGATGTGAGTTAAATTATGGAATACTTCCCATTTCCTTGCATGATTTGTAGCCCTTGTTATTCAAGGTGGTGCTATGGCCAAATTTTGGCCATAGCACCACAGTCAATGTACTTAGCACCATCTTGCATATCTCATGGGAGAGTGGGCGTGTAAACATGATGTTCACACTAAATCTAGCTGGGGATGTGAGCTAAGTTATGAAACACTTCCCATCTCCTTGCGTGATTTGTAGCCCTTGTTATTCAAGGTGGTGCTATGGCCAAAATTTGGCCATAGCACCACAGTCAATGTATGGGAGAGAATAGGAGAAGAATAAACACTTAGCACCATCTTGCATATCTCATGGGAGAGTGGGCGTGTAAACATGATGTTCACACTAAATCTAGCTGGGGATGTGAGCTAAGTTATGAAACACTTCCCATCTCCTTGCGTGATTTGTAGCCCTTGTTATTCAAGGTGGTGCTATGGCCAAAATTTGGCCATAGCACCACAGTCAATGTATGGGAGAGAATAGGAGAAGAATAAACACTTAGCACCATCTTGCATATCTCATGGGAGAGTGGGCGTGTAAACATGATATTCACACTAAATCTAGCTGGGGATATGAGCTAAGTTATGAAACACTTTCCATCTCCTTGCGTGATTTATAACCCTTGTTATTCAAGGTGGTGATATGGCCAAATTTTTGCCATAGCACCACAGTCAATGTACTTAGCACCATCTTGCATATCTCATGGGAGAGTGGGCGTGTAAACATGATATTCGTACCAAATCCAGCTGGGGATGTGAGCTAAGTTATGAAATACTTCCCATCTCCTTGCGTGATTTTTAACCCTTGTTATTCAATTATAGCACCACAGTTAATGTACTTAGCACCACTTTGCATACCACTACTTTGGTGCAATATCATGTTCACACGCCCACCAGAGTGGGCGTGTGAACATGATATTGCACCAAATCAACAAACATGATATGTTCACCAAATCTAGCTGGGGATGTGAGCTTGGTTATGAAACACTTACCATCTCCCCCCTGCACCAATGAGCTACGCGAGGAGCTGCTTAGTGTTATTCGATCCTATACCTTCCTATGCATTAAAACAATATTCAGCACCTCTGGACGTAGCTTTAGTTACGGGCCACCTAAAGAGATGAGATGTGTTTCATAAGCTAGTATATGTCCACAACTAGGTCCCTCTAAAGTATCATGTTGACACCCCCCTCTCCAATGAGCTACATGAGGAGGTGCTTAGTGTTATTAGATCCTGTACTTTCCCATACATTAAAAAAATATTAAGCACCTCCGGATGTAGTTAGGGTTAGGGATCACCTAAGGAGATGAGAATTGTTTCATTAGTTAGTATATGTCCACAGCTAGGTCCCCCTAAAGTATCATGTTGACATGTCCCCTCTCCAATGAACTACGCAAGGAGGTGCTTACCGTTATTTGATCCTATACCTTCCCATACATTAAAATAATACTAGTTGTGAACAAAGTTCAGAACCTCGCAAATGCTTGAATTTTATAACAAATATTGATTTTGTCATCGACATCGTCATCATGATGTCACAATAAAATGCCCTTCAAAACGACTCCCACAATGGACAACGTTTCATATCACCTGAATATTAAGCACCTCTGGATGTTGTTACGGTTAAGGACCACCTATGGAGATAAGAGTTGTTTCATAAGTTAGTATACGTACACAGCTAGGTCCACCTAAAATATCATGTTGATACGCCCCCGCTTCAATGAGATACGCAAAAAGGTGCTTAGCGTTATTTCTCCTATACCTTCCTGTACATTAGAAAATATTAAGCACCTCCGGATGTAGCTTTGGTTACAGGCCACCTATGGAGATAAAATTGTTTCATAAGTTAGTATACATCCACAGCTAGGTCCCTAAAGAATATCATGTTGACACACCCCCTCTCCATTGAGCTACACAAAAAGGTGCTTAGCGTAATTTCTCCTATACCTCCCCATACGTACATTAAAAAAATAATATTATTAATCACCTCCGGATGTAGCTTTGGTTATAAGCCACCTATATATGGAGATGAATTTTTTTCAAAAGGTAGTATATGTACACAGCTAGGTCCCCCTAAAGTATTATGTTGACACCCCCCCTCTCCAATGAGGTATGCAAGAAGGTGCTTAGTGTTATTTGATCCTCCGGATGTAGGTAGGGTTAGGGACCACCTATGGAGATTAGAGTTGCTTCATAAGTTAGTATACGTACACAGCTAGGTCCCCCTGAAAAATCATGTTGACACGCCCCCTCTCCAATGAGCTACTCGAGAAGGTGATTAGTGTTATTTCTTCTATACCATTCCATACATTAAAAAATATTAAGCACCTCCGGATGTAGCTTTGGTTACAGGCCACCTATGGAGATGAGAATTGCTTTATTGATTAGTATATGTTCACAGCTAGGTTCCCTTAAAGTATCATGTGGACATGCCCCCTCTCCCATAATCTACGTAAGAAGGTGCTTAGCGTCATTTGATACTACGTACACATACCTTCCCATACAATAAAAAATGTTAAGCACCTCCAAATGTAGTTAGGGTTAGGGACCACCTACAGAGATGAGAATTGTTTCATAAGTTAGTATATGTACAGCCCTAGGTCCTCCCAAATTATCATGCTGACACACCCCCTCTCCCATGAGCTATGCAAGAAGGTGCTTAGCTTTATTTGATCCTATACCTTCCCATGTATTGAAAAAATATTAAGCACCTCTGGATGTAGTTAGGGTTAGGAATTACCTATGGAGATGAGAATTGTTTCACAGATTACTTCACGTCCCCAACTAGGTCTGTCCACAATATCAGGTTGACATGCCCCCTCTCCCATGAGCTATGCAAAAAGGTGCTTAGCATTTTCTCTCCTATACTCTTCCATACATTGAAGAAATATTAAGCACCTCCAAATAATCTACAGAGATGGGTATTCTTTCAAACATTAGTTCATGTCCCCAGCTAGGTCTGGTGGAAATATCAGATTGACATGCCCTCTCCCCCATGGGCTATGTAAAAGGTGCTTTGTATTTTCTTCCATCCTCTTCCATAGGTATTCTCTCCCATACATTGGAATATGTATTATGCACCTTTGAATGTAGCTGAACACTCCCCTTCTCCATACAGACCATGTACAGAGATAGGTAGCGTTTCAGATTTCCATTCCCATCGCAAGCTAGGTCTGCATCAAATATCAGCTTGACACGCCTCCTCTGTCATGGGCTACATCACTCTCGCTATTCTCTCCCATACATCTGTATGCATAAACTGCGGAGCACCTTCTGATGTAGCTCATGGGAGAGGGGGTATTGTTATCCAACCTAGCTTGGGACATGAACTAACTTATGAAATGTTTCTTATCTCTGTTTGTGCCTTGTAATACTAGCTACATTTGGAAGAGCTTGATATCTAAAAATAAAAAGTATGTCAAATTCTAATTACGTACATATATAACAAGAAACATTCCTCTACACAATGCAACTTGCATCAACTCACACTAGATATGACCTATGACTTAATTATTCGATAGGCATAACAACAGTCTATAATCATGTTCCAACAATTTCACGGCAATGTAATTATACCATAATTGTCCATGTCAAATATCACAATTAATGTGATTAGTGCATAATAGCCCAACACTAGTATACGCATGTACGTACGTAATATGTACAGTTATAACATGTTGATTGTGTACGTGATCAAAATACACAATTAGCAACAATTCGACATTCACAAGCACACATATGTACATCAATAGCTGTAGGAACCAATACAAAACAAAAAATAAACACGATATAAAAATAAACACTAATGAGAATTTAGTTGAAAATTGATTATTCTGGTTCGGGCCAGATCCAGTAGTGCTTCCCTTGTGTGACAACGTGATCAAAGATGGAGAACAACTTGCTTGGTAGGGAGTTTACGGTGTCACAAGATGTCTACGGAGAACAGGAGAACACTAGCAATAACATACGTTACATGAGTGTAAGCGTGAAAACAAATGCGACTCATAACACATATCCGCATATGTACACATGCTATATGCACACACACATGTAAACATGTGTCTCACATACACTCATGACTGCAAACATGAATACACACATATACACACATACATGAACACACCTCACACATTCACGCACACACACACACACACACACACACACACACACACACACACACACACACACACACACACACACACACACACACACACACACACACACACACACACACACACACACACACACACACACACACACACACACACACACACACACACACACACACACACACACACACACACACACACACACACACACACACACACACACACACACACACACACACACACACACACACACACACACACACACACACACCAACACACATATGTACACACCTCTATTTCGAAAAGATGTCCTCCTAACACTATATTCCCAACATAAATATCATCCTCATAAGACATATTGTTTGGACAATTAATGGTTCTTCGGGTAAGAAATTTCTTTTCACATAACTTGAAATTTTCCTTCGTTAGCGTGACAGACTCAGAGAGGGTATCAATTACAAACTCAATTGGTCCAACACTCGGTCTTCTATCCAAACCTACAATGAACGCCTTCACACAGGGAAACTCGGAGCAGGATTTCTCCAGTTCCTTTGGACGGCCATAGTATCCCACCGCGACTACAGTACCACTCGGATAGGATGGCATTGGGATGTCGTCATAAGCAGGATCAATCTCGAGTTTTCTTCTCTTTGGACATATGAGGTCATGTCGATCAAGCTTGTCATCATTCTTGAAATTCATTTCTGAATGAACACAACACACATACAATCAGAACTTGTACTAGACTACTTATCATCAAGTCATGTGTACATACAGTGAATTCTCATTAATCTGTCACAATTCATTTTCAGAGTTTGGTGGATTAGCTGGACATTCATTGGTACTTGTACATTACATTGGTACTGGGAAATTGTGGGAGATTAAAAGGTTTGGTGGATAAAGCAGTGGCGGATTAATGAGGATTCTCTATATATATATAACTGTTGTACAATCAAATATAATTTGAACTATGGATCAACTGGAGAGCGCGATCACTACGATGGCCACACACATGATAACTACCACAAGACTAGCGATCATGTCTCTCTCAGTTGACCCCCAACAAACTGTACAATCAAAGCTGTACCCTATATTGGGTACCTAGTATGGTAGGCTCCCGAGTGAAGGCCTTCCCGGGTGAATTAGACTCACCAGCCATAACCACATACCTGTTGTTACAAACACAGATCAATCACGAAGTAACTACCGTCGTGCTACAATAACAGGTGTACACTAGTTAGCCCAAGTCCAAGTCAGGCCTTCTGGACATGGAGTAGTACTACTGAATGAATTGACAAAGCAAACACACCATTATCCTGTTTGGCGCCCTCAGTTGGGGTAGTCAGTGACGACCTAGTCAACGGTTTATCACTCTTTTTAGAACCTGTATCACTGGAACTGGTTGAACGTTCAAGTTTGATACACGAAGGCCTATCACTCGATTCAACTGATCGCTTACGACTCCTATCTAGATCAGTGACTTCTTGAGACATGATGCTCTACCACGTCAACACCGAACGCTATGTTTGAATCAGCTATAAGTACTTGGATACATAAAAACCCACACACATACATGCCCGGGCAGGCCCACCAATAATCACCTACCTCACTATCTGCTCTCAAGCACTCCGAACGATCTGGCCCGGGCAAGCGGAGGCATGCTTAAAAGTGCCCGGGAGTGAGGGGATTCTGATGTCGTAATCGAATGCACGTGACATTGGCGTGACATCACCCAATTCGTGGTCGATGGGAAAGAAGAAACGTAAAGCGGAAAGAACGGGAGATTGTAGATCTTCGGACGAAGAGGTTAAATCGAAAAGATCAAAGGAAAACGAGACGGAAACCGAGTCGAAGGATGAAGAGGAGACAACAGAGAGCGAGAACGAAGCACAGGAAGATTCTATTAGAGACGACATGATGAAAATGTTGGTTTCTGCCTTCACCGAGAAGCAACACGACCAGTACGAGATATTCAGGAGGGCGGCTTTCCCAAGGGCGAGGATAAAGACCTTGATGCAAAGCATATGTAGTACATCTATACCTCCCAATGCCATCATAGCCATGGCTGGAATAGCCAAGGTTTACGTAGGCGAGATTGTTGAGTTGGCGTGCGAAGCGAGGGACAGGTGCAAGGAAGAAGGACCTCTGAAACCCAAACACGTAAGGGAAGCAGCGAGGAAGATGAAGCAGAGGGACGCACTCCCTATGTCTAAGAGCCAAAAAACACTATTTTGATTAAAATTCATTTCTTCATTGTTTTGTTTGTCAGTTAACTTCATAGAATTGTTACACGTAAGTATTGTTGATCCAAACATCACATGCACTGAGTGACATTGATTGTGTGTGTGTGTGTGTGTGCGGAGCATCCATATTATTGTACCTATGAATTAACAGGAGCAGCGTATGTCAATCATAAAAATCATACGTATAAGCTTTGAATTTATTATTGCATAAAGTTAATTATAAATAATGTTATAAATACATGCAACATATACACATGCATGTACGGTGACATTACAGTGTGACATAACATGCACCACACACACACACACACACACACACATATATATGCACTTTCCAAGTTAGGACTGGTCAGTTGGGACGAAGTACACAGCATGCATTCACTCATGTACACGTACATCATTGACCAGATGTGTTCATAACTTCGCCAAACATTGTACATGTGGCTGCGGTATAGAAACGAGTATAATATAAGAATTGCATTATATGGATGTTATAAATATGATATATATGCAATATATCTAATTAGCCATCATTTTATGTCATTATAGTGTACATCATATAAACTTATAATAATAATATAATAATCTGGTATGAACATATTATGTAGAAATACATATGACAGTCAAATCAATGAATTAGCAACTGTAATTATCAACCTTTATACTATAAATAATAATATAAGTGAAAATATTAATGTCAGACTGAGAAGACATTAAGTCCCATAATTTAATCTACTTGTATTCTAGATCATAGGATGGTCAACAGTGAGGACAACCTGCTGATCTCATGCCGTGGGGTTCACCTTGAATAACTTGATGTCTTCCGCAACCATCTCCTTGACCAGTTCCTTCAAAGTACAAGATGGAATCACTGAACATGTACATGCATGACGGAATCACTAAACATGTACATGCATGACGGAATCACTGAACATGTACATGCATGACGGAATCACTAAACATGTACATGCATGACGGAATCACTGAACATGTACATGCATGACGGAATCACTGAACATGTACATGCATGACGGAATCACTGAACATGTACATGCATGACGGAATCACTAAACATGTACATGTATGTACAACAAAGCAGCGTAAGAAGGCTGATTTGTCATGTAGACAGAAGAGTTAAGAATTAGGGACAATGGAGGGAGATTCCTACATAAGAGTGAGAGCTAACTTCACTATGCCTGAAATATACTTACTGTGAATGTGTGTGTATTATCTGTACTGCATACAAGGTACTTGTTGAGGTACGTATGTGCTTTGTTCTACAATAGAACCTCCTTATAAAGGACACATTTTGACCAGCTAATTTGTCCACTGTAGAGAGAATGTCCACTCTTTAGAGGTAAAATGTATTAGCACTATAGGGAAGTCTATGTTAGTGTCTTAGAAAGTGTCCTTTGTAGGGAGGTAATTTTATATAGAGTCTGTTATTCTGAGTGTCCTCTAATAGAGAGTCCACCGTATATACACAGAACATATTGTTCAGATATGACACTCTAATCCATGGTAGTATGGTTAAGGTGTGTACCATCTGAACTGTATGTACAGTACTTACAGATAGAGTGGATTGAAATAGGCTAACATGGAATGGGTGAAACACAGATACTGACGAGGAGAGTGTACCAACTGGGCCAGTAATTTGGACCAACATTAGAGGCCATGTGGTAAGTGGTAAAACTGTAACTACGGTAACTAGGCTCTGTAACTGTGGGAATAGGTCACCACAAGTCCCAAAACTGAAACTTAACCACATTCAGATGTTCAGCGACAGTTTACAGATACAAACAAGAACTGATGAGTTCACCAGGCCTATTGGCACTATTCTATAGGTAATGTTACCCAGTGGTAATACGACCATATATGACATACATATCGCATGGGACAGGAACCACAACAGTCACATGCCGAAAGGTCACTGAATAGCTACTTAGCAACCATGAATACGTTTATTCAAGCGCACCGTGGGCACGCCACAGTTCCAATTACACAACAGACGGTACATACATGGTCACATGACACACAGGGTGCACCTGTTACTATTTTTAGTAACCACCCTTGATTCAATGGGTGTGTAATGATTCTAAAGTTGACACATGCAGAACTAGCACTAACCTGTACACACCGTTACCTATAGCAACAGGTAGATAAGGAATTACAGTGATTGAACAGGATACGGGGAGAATCTATTGACTGTGCTGGAAGGAGGGTTGTTTGCCTAGGTGACAACTTATGGATATGTTCAATGGCAATCTCTAAACACAGAAACTTTCTTCTCTTGCCACTTTCTGTGGTTAGAGATTTCCCTAGAACTTACTCTATGGACTGGGTGTATGCCACTAGCTACTGCATGGGACCAATGTCCCCACAAGTACCTACGTATGGAGTTCAGATGGGGGTTACTAGGGCGGTCTATCGGGTCAGACTAGCCACAAGCTGGCCCTCCTGATAGGGCTGCAGAGGCGAGGAACATCATTCGTTAACCCCCCCCTCCAACAATACCGCTATACAGCCAGTGATGTCAGCAATATGGCTGCCGCACCCGAGGTTTAGGCTTTGTAAACGGTAAAGATTTGAATGCTTTTACTTTATAATCGGTAGATTAACAATAGTATCTATCTAGAACGTAGTTTATTGTTTCAATTCAGTGTCCCTTTAATGTATAGTACCTATGAGACATACAGACAGACAGGCTTGAAATGGTATATGTGTGTGATATGCAGAGTTAGTGGCCGGATCACAAGGGTTGGAATTCAATACAGACCTATTGATGTTGCATCACTGTATGTGATCACACATGTGGACCAATGAGATATACTTTTGACCTTTAATATCACTCAAGGAATCTACCACGATGAGGCTTCCTATGGTGGTGCAATAGGAACAAGGAATGGTAAGTAACAAGATAAAGAATACTTTTCGTACTTGTCAAATAACAAGAGCCACAATCCGGAATACACATCATCTTCAATACAGTGCTGGATCTCTCCCTTTAATACAACACCAGACCACTTTAATACAACACTGGACCTCTTCAATACAACACCAGAACTCTTTAATACAACACTGGACATCTTTAATACAACACCTGACCACTTTAATACAACACTTGATCTCTTTAATACAACACTGGACATCTTTAATACAACACCTGACCACTTTAATACAACACTTGATCTCTTTAATACAACACTGGACATCTTTAATACAACACTAGACCACTTTAATACAACACCTGACCACTTTAATACAACACTTGATCTCTTTAATACAACACTGGACATCTTTAATACAACACTAGACCACTTTAATACAACACCTGACCACTTTAATACAACACTTGATCTCTTTAATACAACACTGGACATCTTTAATACAACACTAGACCACTTTAATACAACACCTGACCACTTTAATACAACACTTGATCTCTTTAATACAACACTGGACATCTTTAATGCAACACTAGACCACTTTAATACAACACCTGACCACTTTAATACAACACTGGACATCTTTAATACAACACTGGACCTCTTTAATACAACACTAGATCCCTTTAATACAACGCTAGTAGGAACCTCTACACTACACATAGTGTTCTAACCTTGAAAGTCACTTTGGGTACCCATCCAAGGAGTTTCTTGGCTTTAGTCGAGTCGCCTTGCAGATAGTCCTTCAAAGAGAGAACAAACAGAAGCAGTGACTGATAAGCTTACAAGCACCATGAGCACCATGAGTACCACGAGGACCACAAGCCTACAAGCACCATGAGCACCATGAGTACCACGAGGACCACAAGCACCACAAGCACCATGAGGACCATGAGGACCACAAGCCTACAAGTACCATGAGCACCACAAGCATCATGAGCACCACAAGCACCATGAGCACTGAAGCACCATGAGCACCACAAGCATCATGAGCACCACATGCAAGCATCATGAGCACCACAAGCAGCACAAGCACCATGAGCACTAAAGCACCACGAATGCCAACACCCACAAAGGTCTCTAAACCTCTAAGTTCAATTCAGCGAATATTTAATTAAAACTGAAAGTGCTGTGTCCGACAGAAAATGAATATGACACAACAGAAGATATTCTCAAATGCTTTGTACTTTCAGTATTTGAGGATTAACACATCAGTATGAGGGCGTGGCTGACAGAAGACACACCCACAGATGTTATTCCGTAACCTTTAGACAAGACACACCAAGCATGCTATTCCTTGACCTTTAGATACGATACACCCACATACCTACGTGTGTTATTCCATGACCTTTGTATACGATACACCCATGCATGCTAATCTGTGACCTTAAGACAAGATACACCCCCACGTGTGTTATTCTGTGACTAGAAAAGACATGCATGCTATTCCTTGACCTTTAGATAAGACACACCTATGTTATTCTGTGACTCCTACATGGGTCACACCCACTTTATTCAGAGCTTTTTCATGAAATGCTTTAGGCAACTCTTTGTGTATCCCAAAACGCTCATAATGACATCATTGTAGCATTGGTCATGGCTGCACATGGTACAACCATTAAAACATGCTTGGCTCTTAATATGCCTCACATCCCCTCCCACACATGTACTCACCCCACCCCCTCCCACACACACTACGCATTCACCCCACCCCCTCCCACACACTACGTACTCACCCCACCCCCTCCCACACACACTACGTATTCACCCCACCACCTCCCACACACACACCACACACACACTCACCCCACCCCTCCTACACACGTACACACCCCACCTTCTCCCACACACACCACACAAACTACGTACTCACCCTACCCCCTCTGACACACACTACGTACTCACTCCACCCCCTCCCACACACACCACACACACACTCACCCCACCCCCTCCCACATACACCACACACACTCACCCCACCCCCTCCCACACGCACCACACACACACACTAACCCCACCCCCTCCTACATATACGTACACACCCCTCCACCTCCCCCACACACACTCACCCCACCCCCTCCCACACACACTACGTACTCACCACATTCCTCCCCGACACAGCACAAACCATGCACTTCACCCCTCCAACACACCATAAAGGCAACACCCACTCTCCACATCCCAAACACTCACCACTTCAGTAGGACGATAATACTTTGGATTGACTGTGACACGAACAGTGCCAGACTTCTCCTCAACACCTATCTCTTCAACTCCCTCACCTTTCCATCTACGTAGCATGTACAAGGTGTGCATATTCGATATTATTATAAAACACTTAATAGTTATGTACATACCTGACAACATACATATGCATGCGCACAAAATAACATACACACACATGTGCACACACACGTGCACACACACACACGTGTACACACACACACACACACACACACACACACACACACACACACACACACACACACAGGTGCACACATACACACACACACAGGTGCATGCACACACAAACACACACACACACACACACACACACACACACATACACACACACACACCAGTTATTAGCCAAACGAGTACAAATTCTCTAATTGCAGACAATAGCCCAAATCCAAACAGCTTTTCTTGTGTTGGCAGAGCCAAAGTAAGCCAAAACCACTAGGACACAAACTCACATTATCTTCTCTCCGATCTCCTGAAAAGCTACTTCAACCAGTTCTCTGACGCTGTGTACTTCTCCAGTTGATATGACGAAATCCCCCGGGGTGTCCTGCTGTAACATCAGCCACATTGCCTAGCAACACAAGATGAACCGTAAATCTGGTCCATGCTTTGTTGCAGGTACAAAGATGAACTTACTTCTACAAAGTCTTTAGCATGTCCCCAGTCCCGTTTAGAATCCAAATTTCCAAGTGCAAACTGGAATGGGTACAAAAATGGAAGTAGACACGATCTGGTAATTCGATTAACAGCTACATTTGCAGAGCTCAGTATAAGCAACTGTTCAAACAAAGAATGAAGAAAGGAATGCATAGATGGGAAAGAATGGATGATTGAACAAATCTTCACAAACTAGTTGATGTTAACCCTTTCAATCTTCTAATCACCTGACCATCGTGTGATTATTAAATTCCAGCTGTTCCCTCCAATGATCCCATTATCACAACTAATTAAATGGATTATTTAACCTATGGTTTGTGGTTGTGTTGGGAAGCAAGAAACAAGCTCTGCAACTAATGAAACAGTAAACCCTTAGACCAAAGAATTAGCAAAGGAGTGTGCATTAGTGCTGACTACAAGCAATTGTGTATGTGTGTGCATTGTGTGTGTGTGTGTGTGTGTGTGTGTGTGTGTACATTGTGTGTGTGTGTGTGTGTGTGTGTGTGTGTGTGTGTGTGTGTGAGTGCATGCGTGTGTGTGTGTGTGCGTGTGCGCATGTGTCTGTGCGTGTTTTTTGTTTGTGTTGCATGTTTGCTTACACATATATTTTTTGAGGTCAACTAAAGAAAACAAGAAAGCCCTCACAAACAGTGTTATGGACACCTCCCACCATGACCACGACATGGAGTGTAATAAGTGGTTTATAACTCACCGACTCTCTGTAGCCGAGATGAATCTGTGCGACACTTCTGGTCACTTTACGAGTAACAAAGGTTTCACCTGTGAGAGGCAAGCAATCAGTATTTTGGCAACAGTTCTCTGCAGTCACCATTGAAACGAGTGTCTGTAGTGGACATGTATAATGCTCACTGTCTGGCTCTTCTTCCTATGTCTCTCTCTCCCAGTCTCTCTCCCAATCTATCTCCTTTACTCGCTTCTCTCATCCTCTCTCAATATCTCTCACAATTCACCAAGATTGAGATCGCATGAGTAATTGTTTGGAAGCAAGTGCAGCAGTTGATACCAACATGTTCAGGAATGAGAGTGTAGCACTGTGTGTGTGTGTGTGTGTGTGTGTGTGTGTGTGTGTGTGTGTGTGTGTGTGTGTGTGTGTGTGTGTGTGTGTGTGTGTGTGTGTGTGTGTGTGTGTGTGTGTGTGTGCATGTGTGTTGTGTACATGTGTTGTATGCATATGTGTGCATAGATGTGTGTGCACTATACATTTTATAGTCCACACACACAAGACCACCTGCAGTGTACATCACAGATTAATGTGCAGGTTTGTAGCGAGAATGGGTTGTTGGCTGCACCATTGAAACTACAGGACCATCTACTGATGGTGTGCATAGCAGAGTGGACTGCTCACCCTTGATACAAATAGATCAGGTCAATGTGACTGAGTACATGTGGAGGTAGGCACTGTTACCATGGAAATACAAAAATGGCCTCCAAAGTATGATGATATATAATAAGTGACACCAGGAAATTGACTAGCGGGGGAGTAACACTGCACTACAGATGCCCTCCACTGTACAGTAAATAAAGCATGTACAGTACATATCTCGTGATATCATGTACAGTACATATTATGTAACATTCATAATAACAGAGTGAGGTTTTACCATTCTACGTTTGAGTGGCTAAATCCGGAATTGACATCAATGGTGGCCGTAACTCGCAGCATTTCATTCTCAGGAGTACATGAACTTCCACTTACTGAAAGCGATCCATTACACCACATATGTACAGTATGCACAGTACATACAGTACATACAGTACATACAGTATGTACAGTATATACAGTATGTAGATACTGTACAATGTTCAGATTGCATGTCTTATGCTACACAACACATTAATTTTAGTACACAGTACAGACACACCATATATACAGTATGTACATGTCGAACATTAAACGTAACACAGTAAATGTTGTACAGCACATGCACTACATACAGTACAGACACACATGGTACAGGAACAGGGTCTGCATCGCTGCATGTGGTCATACAAATTCTTCCAGTACATTGGAGATTAGTCCATTTGTGCTGTATCACTTGTAAGCAAACAGTAGTCCATTTTTCCTGGAATACAGGTTGGTTCCAAGTGAGTTCTCAACAGAAGCTTTAATAAAATAAATATGTCGATTGAAATAGTGTTTGGATGAAGTAAATACCCCAACAAACAACTGTGACACGGGTGATAAAATTCACTGGAAAAGGTGTTACGAGATGATGTCCTGGACAGCCCTCATTTGTAACTGTTCCTCCTTCCCTTCTCCCCACGCACTGGAATGCATCAGCCAGGGGTAAACAACTTCATTTCTCTGCATTCCATTGGGCCATCATCATTAGCAAAGCTGAACTACAAGTACACACCATCTGTGTACAATAGATGTACACACATCCCGTACGTACAGAGTGCAGTGGATGTACGCACATCCTGTACGTAAGGAGTGTAGTGGATGTACACATATCCTATATGTACAGAGTACAGTGGATGCACACACAACCTGTACGTACAGAGTACAGTGGATGTGCACACATCCTGTATGTACAGAGTACAGTGGATGTACACATATCCTGTATGTACAGAGTACAGTGGATGCACACACAACCTCTACATGCAGGTTATAGAGGAGGTACGTACACACACCAGTGTACTCAAGTCTCTACTTCTAACTAGTTACCACTGCCAAGTGATTAGGATATAGGAGAACCAAAAGACTTCTTCTTTAGCACATACCATCATGCATGGGATGCAGGCGATATGCTGGCATTGTCTCTGGATCAACTGGTAACCTGATGTGCAGAGTGTTATTTGAGAACAAGCAGAGGTAACCCTGGGAGAGCGGCTACAACATGGCAGGGATATGTCTACCAACAGCAACAAGATAGCCTCATATCGAGCAGCAGTAGAACATCTACTACAATGGGAATGGAAACGGTACCTCTGAAACTGATATCCAAATGTTGGAACAGAGCATGAATGCTGCCCAGACCCTTCCATCATTACGTCACTACTACCACAACCAAGTTATTGACTACTGCACGTGTTATTGGGGAGAAACAGCTGCTAAAAGTAACTAAAATGTACTTCAATAATAAAAATTGACATGTAGTTACATTTTGCAGACAAAGGGGATAACATGGACCAGTTGAGGGCAAAATGGGAGGAATATGGACCAGTTGAGGACAAAATGGGAAGGATATAGACCAGTTGAGGACAAAATGGGAGGAATATGGACCAGTTGAGGACAAAATGGGAAGGATATGGACCAGTTGAGGACAAAATGGGAGGAATATGGACCAGTTGAGGACAAAATGGGAAGGATATGGACCAGTTGAGGACAAAATGGGAGGAATATGGACCAGTTGAGGACAAAATGGGAAGGATATGGACCAGTTGAGGGCAAAATGGGAGGAATATGGACCAGTTGAGGACAAAATGGGAAGGATATGGACCAGTTGAGGACAAAATGGGAGGAATATGGACCAGTTGAGGACAAAATGGGAAGGATATGGACCAGTTGAGGACAAAATGGGAGGAATATGGACCAGTTGAGGACAAAACGGGAAGGATATGGACCAGTTGAGGACAAAATGGGAGGAATATGGACCAGTTGAGGGCAAAATGGGAGGAATATGGACCAGTTGAGGACAAAATGGGAAGGATATGGACCAGTTGAGGGCAAAATGGGAGGAATATGGACCAGTTGAGGACAAAATGGGAAGGATATGGACCAGTTGAGGACAAAATGGGAGGAATATGGACCAGTTGAGGACAAAATGGGAAGGATATGGACCAGTTGAGGACAAAATGGGAGGAATATGGACCAGTTGAGGACAAAATGGGAAGGATATGGACCAGTTGAGGACAAAATGGGAGGAATATGGACCAGTTGAGGACAAAATGGGAGGAATATGGACCAGTTGAGGACAAAATGGGAAGGATATGGACCAGTTGAGGGCAAAATCGGAGGAATATGGACCAGTTGAGGGCAAAATGGGACACATTCCAGAGCATTGGAGAATATTATTGTTAGCAGAATTTGAGCATGTGGCAATGTTGCCTTCATCCCACCATAGATACTGGGTATACCGTATCTATGATCCCACACCACATGGATGTGTATATAGGAAGTATAGCCAAGTTATCATTACTATGGCAACATTCCAGACAACTAGACAAGCAACCGAGTCCCAGGAGGGAGAATTAAACCCATTTCTGTCATGAATCTAGTTGTCTGCTCTATTTTGTTTATACAATATAATTGGGTCATGAATACCATTATCAGACCTTGTGGGTGGCCAGCACACTGTTATCTTCCCTCAGGTCGCAATAGGAGCGGGGCTGCACTGATAGGAGTTCACCTGAATAGGGGGGCTCAACCACATTATAATATTCATGAGGGGCAGCCATACAGGCGCAGATGGTGGTTAACTCTTTACATACCACAAACTGACCATTGGAGGGAAAAACTGGAGCAGTAAACATGACCTAATCATGTGCTAATCACAAGGCTCAGATTATGGTCAGGAAGATAATGGTAGTCTATGTCCTTATTTTATCCTGGAAATGTTCTCACACTGTGGGTGTGCACACAGCAAGGGGTAAAGTGATTGGTTGGTCTTCATCTTCAATAATGGAAACAGTTCATACAGTACACACGTCAGTACACGCTGCTTGCTCTCTGTGTGGTACAACAGTAATCCTCCACTTGTGTCCCTGTACGATACATGCGTACACAGTAATCCCCCACCTGTGTCCCTGTACGATACATGCATACAACAGTAATCCCCCACTTGTGTCCCTGTACGATACATGTGTGCACAGTTATCCCCCACCTGTGTCCCTGTACGATACATGTGTACACAGTAATCCCCCACTTGTGTCCCTGTACGATACATGTGTACACAGTAATCCCCCACTTGTGTCCCTGTACGATACATGTGTGCACAGTAATCCCCCACTTGTGTCCCTGTACGATACATGTGTACACAGTTATCCCCCACCTGCGTCCCTGTATGATACATGCGTACACAGTAATTGTAAATTTTTTGCAGAACAAACACAAAGTCTTTCTCTTCAACATGCGCTACGGAACACACACATATTGACACACACATACTGTACACATGTACACACTTGACATATTGATACACTAACTGTACGATACATATACTATCATACAGACATGTAAACACTAGACATTCTCTGTGTACCTTACGTCAATACTACAGTAGGCTGGTATGCATGCTAACCAGCCATATCAAACCTCCCCATAAACTATCAGTCACAGATTATCATAACCATGATCCAATCATCACTGTGGGACAAACCACCAACTATCAAATCCAAACTCCAGGCCTGTAACTAACGTCAAGTGATCTACACTTCCTCCCTAACGACATGACAAACACTTGTCTTTGACAGTCATCAGCCAGGAGAACAGCATAAACAAACTTTAACAACCATTATCAACACAAACATTAGTTGGTCAGGAACAACATCAACTTAAGGCTACGTGTGTGTGTGTGTGTGTGTGTGTGTGTGTGTGTGTGTGTGTGTGTGTGTGTGTGTGTGTGTGTGTGTGTGTGCCTGTGTTGTGTGTGTGGTGTGTGTGTGTGTGTGTGTGTGTGTGTGTGTGTGCCTGTGTTGTGTGTGTGGTGTGTGTGTGTGTGCGTGCGTGCGTGTGCGTGTGTGTGTTGTGTGTGCTGTGTGTGTGTGTGTGTGTGTGTGTGTGTGTGTGTGTGCCTGTGTTGTGTGTGTTGAGTGTGTGTGTGTGTCTGTGTGTGTCTATGTATTATGCATAGACACACACACACACACACACACACACACACACACACACACACATGCACACAGATCAACACAACAAGTTGACACTTCTATTCGTGAAACATTCACTTAATCACGACACTTCTGAGACACACACATTGCAGTGAGGACCTCCACAATCTGACAAACATTGAAATATGCAATGTGCAAAGATTTGATCAGACTCTATGCAGGATCACTTCTGGGTTAAGGCCCCCAACACTCTATGCAGGATCACTGCTGGGTTAAGGCCCCCAACACTCTAAGCAGGATCACTGCTGGGTTAGGGCCCCTAACACTGTATGCAGGATCACTGCTGGATTAGGGCCTCTAACACTGTATGCAGAATCACTGCTGGGTTAGGGCCTCTAACACTGTATGCAGGATCACTGCTGGGTTAGGGCCCCAACACTGTATGCAGGATCACTGCTGGGTTAGGGCCCCTAACACTGTATGCAGGATCACTGCTGGGTTAGGGCCTCTAACACTGTATGCAGGATCACTGCTGGGTTAGGGCCCCAACACTGTATGCCAGATCACTGCTGGGTTAGGGCCTCTAACACTGTATGCAGGATCATTGCTGGGTTAGGCCCCCAACACTCTATGCAGGATCACTGCTGGGTTAGGGCCCCTAACACTGTATGCAGGATCACTGCTGGGTTAGGGCCTCTAACACTGTATGCAGGATCATTGCTGGGTTAGGCCCCCAACACTCTATGCAGGATCACTGCTGGGTTAGGGCCCCTAACACTGTATGCAGGATCACTGCTGGGTTAGGGCCTCTAACACTGTATGCAGGATCACTGCTGGGTTAGGGCCCCAACACTGTATGCAGGATCACAGCTGGGTTAGGGCCCCCAACACTGTATGCAGGATCACTGCTGGGTTAGGGCCTCTAACACTGTATGCAGGATCACTGCTGGGTTAGGGCCCTAACACTGTATAATAGTGGCCGTAATTATAATACTTATACACAACTGGTTTTTAGTGCCAAATATGGTCAGCTAGATAGCAAGGTTGCTAGGCGATGCAATATGGGAGGTAGGTGGGTGTGTCTCATGGCTGGGAATCAGACTCCAAGATGGAATCATGAATACAATTACAACAGTCCTGGAAGGCAGAAAGGTCTGCACTTATCAGACCACAGGGAGTGTACAAACTGCCTTCAGCACATCAGCTATAGAGATGCATTTGAGCTGCACCCTCCCAGACGTGTCTGCTTGTTTACAGTGAGTCTTGCATCTCCACAGCTCTCAATGTTGTGGGGTGCTGTTTATTTGACACAAAAGAATTTGTTTACTTTTCAATAAAAGTCTTGCGTAACAGTTTGTTTATGGTTCTCTTATCAACAACAGGAAGACAATAAACTAACACATTAGGAAAAGTGTGCTTAGATGGATTCAACATTAATTTAGTTTACATTGTAAAACTATGAAAGGGTTAAGATGTGTGTGTGTGTGTGTGTGTGTGTGTGTGTGTGTGTGTGTGTGTGTGTGTGTGTGTGTTGTGTGTGTTTGCATGGTATTGGTTGAGTTATGTATGAACACAGGTGCTAAGATACACACACAAATGAACACAGGTACAGAGGGACACACATGTATCTACCTCTCCGTGGGCTCTCATGGTTGAACAGTATTCCGTTGCAGGCGAAGATGCCATAAGCCTCTCGGTAGTTGATGGCGATCCAGTAGGCATACAACTTGGCAGCACCTGACAATGGAGACAGCAGGTGGCATACAAGACTTTGAGTATAGCATGTAGCGAGTGTGTGTAGAAAGAACACGCAGTGAATGGAAGCTAAGAAAGGAAGTTGTACTTTACAAGAGAGTTTAGATGTAAAAGCAGTTGAAATGAGCAAGATTTGAAGTGAAGAAGATTTGAGGTGAAGAAGATTTGAAGTGAAGAAGAGTTGAAGTGAAGAAGAGAGTTGAAGTGAAGAAGAGAGTTGGAGTGAAGAAGAGAGTTGGAGTGAAGAAGAGTTGAAGTAAAGAAGAAGAGTTGGAGTGAAGAAGAGTTGAAGTGAAGAAGAGTTGAAGTGAAGAAGAGTTGGAGTGAAGAAGAGTTGGAGTAAAGAAGAGTGTTACAGTTGACAAAAGTGTTGAGGAAGGCCGGAGATGCACATGCAAGAAGGAACACACACAGTCATTAAAAAGATCAAGGGGTGAAGCAAAGGCCGCTACAAGTATCAAACAATTGATAATTGAGACACGAGTGACGTAATGGCACGAGGGACAGGCACAGCCTGTAGATGGGACACAAGAACATGTCTGTGGTGGTGTCAGTTTCACCCGTCTCAGATGATCGATTTCACTGCTACAACAACACTGCATTCCAACACACCATAGGGGGACCTTGGATAAAATGGCGTTGTCTCTTTCTGCGGAATTTCCTGGACCTTTCCGTACAGCTCACTGGTTGATGCCTACACGATGACAACACAATAACAACAACAACAATAACAAAATTGATAGCAACAACTTCATATAAGACAACTACATTGTTAGGTTTTACAGTATATTATGCTATCTTGCAATGTCAATACGAAGCTATGATTATTGATTGATGTGTGAAGGAAATAGGATCTTCCGTAAGTTCACATTCTAAACCTCAACAAACTCTAGCACATTTCAAGGGATCCACCACCATCAAAACCCCCCTTCTGTACTAGTACCAGTCGTTTATCGCTGTATTGGCTGGTTTATGTTGTCACTGTGCTGTTACAGAGAATGTTCAATTGTGAGGTGTTTACTGCTGGTTCTTAAGATGCATCATTGTGAGGTGTTTATTTTGCTCTGGCAAACACACTGAGGTTTCCAGGGTAGACAATAACACCATTGAGCAATTAAAGGATTGTGTGACCTCTGCCAGTGTTCCTCCCCCTTGCCTGGTCCAGCACCGCCCATCATGACAGAAATCACATAAACATTAGATTACATAGTGTATAGCTATAGTATGCACACAAGGTCACCAATACACACAACACTTACAACATACAACACACACACACACACACACACACACACACACACACACACACACACACACACACACACACATGTACACACACATACACACACACTGGGTCATGCATATAAACATTTACTTACAGAATCACACTACAGTGTTCACCTCATGAATCCAATTACCACTGTAATTAAATTCATTGTTTCCTATTTTAGAGCATTAATAGATAGTCTGTGTATATTGGGTGTTTACTGTATAAACAATAACCCATAGTGTACAAACATTACAAGGGTTAATCCTCATTCACCACATGCATGTACGTACGTACTTGGCTTGAGTTACCAGACCGATAATGAAAACTGCGAACACACACACATACACACACACACACACACACACACACACACACACACACACACACACACACACACAGTGCAACTTGCTTAGTATGTACCCTGGTTAGTACGTACATACACTTCACTCCGTCACTAGCTCATGTGTACTATGTCAACCCAAATACACAAATATACCCACACCAATACACACCTGGTAGAATTTTACTACTTTCTCCATTTTGCAAGTTCTTATAGCATCCAGTAGCCGCAGAGTACCAACCCCATCAACATTAGCTGTATATTCACTGATATCAAAAGACAGCTGCAATGTCAAACAAAACAAGATTATTTGTAATTGCTATCAAAAACAATCATGAATGTGTTGATGAATTACAATTGTCAGGTTCATACACACACAATCATTCTACTACACACACAAGCACACGTAGATGCACGCACACACACACACACTCAAGCAAACACACACACACACACACACACACACACACACACACACACACACACACACACACACACACACAACACACACACACACACACACACACACACACAACACAACACACACACACACACACACACACACACACAACACACACAACACACACACACACACACACATACACACACACACACACACACACACACACACACACACAACACACACACACACACACACACAACACACACACACACACACACACACACACACACACACACACACACATACACACACACACACACACACATACACACATACAGTGGTCCTCAAAACACCTTAACATGGCTCTGAGCTCCCAAATTGTAAATTTCCATAGGACGGATCTACATAACAGGACCACACACTGTACACATCAAATATGCAATTGACATGTCATATCACAGCACATACATACACAATGACAAAATAGTTAGCAGTTTTACAGTATCCACTAGTTGGATCCGGTATGAAGAAACGATGTACTAGCTTCATGAAGTACTCAAAGTCAATACAAGGTACAATGGGTGACATGAGAGAGTACAAAAGCGAGGGACACTAGGGTCAATGCAAAGTGCATGGGTTGTTCGGAGAACTGGACCTACCAACTGTACTGCTCACCAGTTGCACTGTACACACTAATGAACACACACACACACACACACACACACGCACGCACGCACGCACGCACGCACAAGGGAACACATGCATACACACAGGTGAACACACACACACGCGCACAAGGGAACACACGCACACACGCACGCACAAGGGAACACACGCACACACAGGTGAACACACGCAAACACAGACACACACACGCACACACAGGTAAACATACTCACACACACACACACACAGACACAGACACACACACGCACACGCAGGTAAACATACTCACACACACACACACACACACACACACACACACACAGACACAGACACACACACGCACACGCAGGTAAACATACTCACACACACACACATGATCCTATCCCCCAATACAAATCGCACATAACACGAACATTCCTCCCTGGAGTCAATATGCTCCTGATCACTAAAAGGTCAGTTGGTTAAATCACCACCTCGAAACAGTAGGATGCTGGTGGTATGCTGAAGGCTGTGTTCTACCTACTCATAAATCGGTGAAATATTAAGCAATCCATTGATTCCCGCTGACAGCACAAATGTGGAATTAGTTCAAAAACGAGTAACGTTTGTTAGTACAAACACATTACTACAAATTTGCACTAACTTCGTTGATGAGCTTGACCAGGCATGAACTGTCCGTTAGATCCCCATAGTGGAGCTGCATACCTGGCAGTAGTAGATAAACACCTTTGTACATACATGCAAAAGTATCAGGTTTGAAAGGCAAACAAGGACTCGTAGACAGTGAGATGTCTGTGTTTGTGTCTACCTTCACGCAAATGTTTATTTTGCATACATTTTCCACTAGTATGTGCTCGTATGTGTGGGTGTGCATGCATACATGCATTGGTGTGTGTGTATGTGTGTGTGTGTGTGTGTGTGTGTGTGTGTGTGTGTTGTGTGTGTGTGTGTGTGTGTGTGTGTGTGTGTGTGTGTGTGTGTGTGTGTGTGTGTGTGTGTGTGTGTGTGCATATTCACATACATGTACATGCGTACAATATGTGTACCAGTACACTTTCAACATCCACGTACATATCTATTGCACAAATACACAATATTTACATATCAGAGCCTCCCTGGGTTGGTTACAGACTACACATCACAGGCCATCCCACTCACTTCCACCCTGATGCAGGGATGGTTGGGAATAAAGATGCTGAATTCTCCCCGTGTTGAATGAACTCGATCTTCTTATTATCCCGTGAACCTGTGTATGTGCGAATGTAAACATAAACATAATACAAACATGTGTACGCATATTATGTACGTGTGTACAGTATGTGAATACGTATATGTGTATGTAAAAACATATGTACGCACTTGAGTGTATATACGTGCGTATGTACTATGTATGCAAGGCCAGAACAAGCGATTGTTGGATTGTTAGTCAGGATCTCTGTCTTACAGCTGAACATGGTGAATTGATGTCAGCTGGTCGACCAACATCGACATGGTGTGCAAGTGCAAACCAAATGCAAATATAATCGCAATCTAGGACAACATCATGTCACATTGGGGTTGATACTTAACTTTCTCCCTCCTCCATCCATTGATAGACTGAGCTACAGTTCCCCCCTTGATAGATGGAGCTACAGTTCCCCCTTGATAGTCGGAGCTACAGTTCCCCCCTTTGATAGTTGGGGCTACAGTTCCCCCCTTTGATAGTTGGAGCTACAGTTCCCCCCTTGATAGTTGGGGCTACAGTTCCCCCTTGATAGACGGGGCTACAGTTCCCCCCTTGATAGTTGGAGCTACAGTTCCCCCCTTGATAGTCAGAGCTACAGTTCCCCCTTGATAGACGGGGCTACAGTTCCCCCCTTGATAGTCAGAGGTACAGTTCCCCCCTTGATAGACGGGGCTACAGTTCCCCCTTGATAGACGGGGCTACAGTTCCCCCCTTGATAGTTGGAGCTACAGTTCCCCCCTTTGATAGTTGGGGCTACAGTTCCCCCCTTGATAGACGGGGCTACAGTTCCCCCTTGATAGACAGAGCTACAGTTCCCCCCTTGATAGTCAGAGGTACAGTTCCCCCCTTGATAGACAGAGCTACAGTTCCCCCCTTGATGGACAGAGCTACAGTTCTCCTCGATCCCTCCCCTATCCCCTTTGACACGTCTCTCAGAAGCGACCATGCAGATCGGTCAGGATTGGTTTGATATTTCAATCACACCACAAACCCCTTTAGCTCTCATGTCAGTACTACACATTAGGTAATTGACAGCAATAGTAGAAACCATACAACAATTCAAATGAATGTTTTTGTCAGCTTCAAGATGCTGGAATGAGTCCACAGAATGACCTATAACAATCAAATGGATGCTGGAGTGTCAAATATCACATATTAAACAATCTTTCAACACCACCTTGTGTGTTTGACATGCCAACTCGAGATGTACAAGGGCCACAAACCAACATTTGTGGGTAAACGTCACACAGGTACTGCTGGCACTAAACATCTAACAACCAAACATGAAGACACTTCTTAGGAACAATAGATACACAACGATCGTAAGCCATTTTGAAAATTGAACAAAGAACGGATTTGCATGAATACATAAACACAAGTTTGAGAAATTCGAACAAGTTTAGTTATTGATCCATCCAGAGAGTGATTGAGTGATACACCAATGTGACAAGTGTGTGTGGTTTGTTTGGAAAGAAGCATCTGATTCTAGAAATTTATGAAGCATCTTCTACAAAATATTTGGCAACCATTGTTGTTGCTGAAGTAAGCAAGCCCTTCGTTTAATCGAGTGTCCACGGTTAATGTTGCTGGAATGCAAGAACAGCACGTTTTATAACTAACCAGAAGGATATATACGGCTAGAGGTATCCATCCATTAGCAAAAGAATGATGGTTATCATCTAAGAACAATTAAAACTACTTCCATCGTATAATAGTCCCTATCAGTCCAATAGTCTGCTAGTAACGTGTACGATGGTGCTGTTACCTCATAGCCTTTCTCGATTAGGAGTTCTGCTAGATATGATCCGTCCTACCAATAAAAAGAAGAGGAAAATACAAGCAAATGATTGCTACATCTTCAGTCGACTCAAATTATGAAGATCCGTGGTAACGCACCTGTCCTGTGATGCCAGTGATTAAGGCTATTTTACGTTTAGGCACGTTATTCTTTTCGATGGAGTTCGAACTTGAAGCCTCACTAACGTCAGGTTTGGTTCTTTTAGCATTCGGTACATCTTTCCTACTTGCCATTGTTGAGCGAACCTTCTGTAATGACAGACAATACGAGTATGTCACGTACACGAGGTTATTGTGTATTATGGGTCCCTTGAAATAAAATGGCGGAATCCTGGTCACTTCTTAGTTCCACATGGTGCCCCCTGCAGTCTTCAATAGGGATAGCTGTATTAATAATTTGTATTTGTATTCTTTCATAGTGAAACCTTACGGCTTTCCGGTGATGATGGTGATAGAACAAAACTTCACATGGCACCTCATTAATTTGGGCCAGTTTTATTCAGAAACCAGGCTTGTTCTGTCATGAATTATTTGTTGACTTAATATAATATATTATACTTGCACAGATCATCTTTAACTATTTAAGCTAAAGTCCATAATAGTGGCATATTACAGAACATCAATGCATAGATAATACAAATGGCATCATCTATGATCAATGAGTCATGGCAGATATTTCAAATATAGAGCTGAATTACAAAGACTTGCAGAAATCACTAAAATTTGTTACAAGCACATATAATTGATTGAAATGTTCCGAATGATTGTCATTGGTCTATTCTCATGTGAGAGTCATCTCCTAATCTAGCCACTACTGATTCGCTTGAACGAGCAAAGGTTAATTGAGCAGAATTGTGGCAATGATATTCATAGTGGATGCTACCCCAAAAAGGCGGGCTCTCAAAGCTGCAAGATAACAAAAATTAACAATAACAATAATAATAATAATAATAATAATAATAATAATATTCCTTTCCCGACAAGTGTCTGTTCCCACAGTGGATGTCCTCAGATGAACACAATCATTCCAGTTAGTCGAACAATCAACATGTACATGACTACTCTGACCCTAGACAGCACCACCTGGTAAGGAAGCTACATTAGCTTTATTTGTGGAATTTATCGTCTTCATCAAGTAAGTCTATACTCATGCATCACTCGACTGCTGCATATTAGGAAATGAAGACATAACATAGGTCAGTATTACAGTTGACTACTCCCTTCCCACCATGCAGCAACCATGATGGAGGAACTACAGTAACTATGATATTATATTGATAATATTATCACAACACAATTTGTAATATAAAAAGATCTTTTGAGTAAATACAATGAAAAGCTAATCTGATGCACACATGCATGCACACACCATAAAACTGGTTTCACCATATCCATGCATATACGGAAAGCACAGGGCTTAACAATACACGATAACGCTTTTATAAAAATATAAAAGAGGCTAAAAACAAGCACACAAACCATAATACAAGTACAATAATTATAGCTACAAACTAAGAAGTTACCATGGCAACAAACACAAACTTGCATCATATATATATATATATATATATATATATATATATATATATATATATATGTACTAAATACATATATGCAGCACATGTTACAGCAGCTAGGTTTGTTCAGTTTGTGCGTATCCCGCTGTTTTGGCTTGATTCCTGTAGGACGGTGGAGTACCCTATGTATGGGGGCCAGGGATACTGGGACTGAGAGGGGGAACAGGACCCCCAGGCCCAGGTTGGGTTGGGGACGAGCCCGAACGTGGGGGTGGAGATGTTTGAGGTAGGGTACATGACGCTGTGTGGGATTGGTGGGATGGATCCCGTTGGGTTGATGATGGGGTTGTTTTGGAGACTGCTGAACTCAGAGGAGGGTGGTTGAGTGAGAGAACTGATTGTGTGGATGGTCACGTTGGGAGCATAGGAAACTGGCATTTTAGAGGGCCGCTCTTTTGGATTAAGTGTGTCACACTTGTGGCTTTCAGAATCACTTTTAGAAGTTTCAATCTCTTTATCTTTAACAAAAGCCTCGACGGAAGTCTTTCTATCTACAACTTCACTTGGCTCCTGCGTGCTGTCGTGATGCAGGTCTATATCAACCTGATCTGAGGTACAGTCCATCCTCTTGAAACGCTTTCTTCTTCTCCTGAGGCTGCCATCCACAAACATATTCTTACTGGCTGGATCCAGCATCCAGTAATGCCCCTTCCCTGGTTTACTCTGCTCTCTTGGAACTTTGAGGAAACACTCGTTGAGAGAGAGGTTGTGTCTGATCGAGTTTTCCCACCCTTGCTTACAGTTTTGTCTGTAGTAAGGAAAGTGCTCACGTATGTACTGGCATATTTCTGCTAGCGTTGCTTTCTTCCCCGAATTATTCTCAATGGCCATTGTTATCAGTGCTATATAGGAATATGGTGGCTTTGTGGGACGTCCGTGTTTCATAGGCTGCATTAAACCATCACCGGATATATTCCCGAAATGGCTTTGGTGAGCTCCGAGCTTGTTGTAGGAGGCGGACGACCACACGCCTGTTCCCGTTGGAGACAACTGAGGCGCGATTATTTGCAGCGATCGAGATGACGTCGGAGTGAACTGTGTCCCGGTGCAGGCAGACTCGAGAGGGTAGGGCTGAGAAATGAGAGATTGTTCGGGAGGAGTTTGAAGTCTGTCTTGGCTGTTCGGGTATATCCAAGGAAACGGCGCCCCGGGTGTAGGGTTGGAAGGAAATACGTATTCCGGCTGGAGAGCTACGGTAGGACTGCACATCACGGGAGCGCCGTAAATTGGTGCAGCGCCGGTTGTCTGCTGCTCTGAGCTGTAGATAGGCGTCAACACTGCCGCTTGTTGTTTTGTTGGTCCCGCGCAGCTATCTGGGCTCGTCAACACTTCCACATTTACAGGCCCCGGAACTTGAGTGGTTGAATTCATAGAGTGAACACGATCAGACAAAGAAATATACATTCTCAGCAATCTGCTGGCTCTCACGCACCGTGCGATGCTGTATATATAAGATTTTTCATCCTCGAAAGCGAGTGGAAGCAAAGGGTTAATTTCGGGTGGGTTGGCCTATGTGCACTGACGTCATCGATGATGTACCGCGCGCGGTTTGCGAGATTCGTTACTTCCTCAATGATAACGGAAGTATACTCTACTACAGAACACGTAGATAGATCTACTATCTATGTTTATATATATTATATATTACACTTAAATATATAGTTATTATCATAATAATAATAGTAATCTTCCAATTTTATAGAGCATATAATAATTATAGCTATTATAATTATTATTATACGTAAATCATGCATGCTTATAACATGTACATTATTATGTGCATGTAGTGAATTCACATTATAATCTGCCATGGTCATCCATCAAAATTAAACCTTTTTATTTGTCTCAGTATTTTGCAATTGAATACCTGTAATGTATAAGTACTAATTGGCTAACCAGTCAAGCCAAAACTCACATCCACCACATCTAGATCTTTTGAAGAAATTGTGGCAGATTAATATGAATTCACTGTACAAAGTTCAATATGAAAATATTATATATATGATTAATTAATTCATTTGCAAATTGCATATGACCACATGTATTGTAATTATTAATTTGAATGTAATAACGAATAGAAATCTACAAACATTATAATTATGGAGAATTGTTTTATTTTGAATGGGATTCATCCACAATATTACTATCACTCCTAATACAACCGTATTGAAGACATTTGCAGTTCATCTAGAGTTCATCGTGTTTACTCTTCATGTACTGCTTCATTTCCTGCAGAGGAGAACAACATCAACATCAACGGTGGATTGGGTCTGGATACAAACCACACACTGGTTTCATTTGCATTAAGAGTGAAAAACAATGCCACCTACTGGTGTGACACACCCCTCTAGCCACTGGTGTGACACACCCCTCTAGCCACTGGTGTGACACACCCCTTTAGCCACTGGTGTGACACACCCCTCTAGCCACTGGTGTGACACACCCCTCTAGCCACTGGTGTGACACACCCCTCTAGCCACTGGTGTGACACACCCCTCTAGCCACTGGTGTGACACACCCCTCTAGCCACTGGTGTGACACACCCCTCTAGCCACTGGTGTGACACACCCCTCTAGCCACTGGTGTGACACACTTCTCTAACCATGTGGTATGACACCACTCTACATATGCATCATTATTACACATTCACAACATGTACATAGACATGTACACACAGTGTGTATATGAGCCTTACACACACACACACACACACACACACACACACACACACAAACAAACAAACACACACAGATACACAGGGTAAACATACATGCACAAACAAGATCACACAAACAACTAATACTGTAACACAAGTAGAGTGGTGGGAGGGGCCGGGAATGAGGTGGGAGGGGCTGGGAATGAGGTGGAGGATCAAGGATCACTTCTCACCTTACAAGTCTTACACTTCCGGTCGGGCTGGTTGAGGAGTACCATGTCTGCGTGCTTCTTAGGACGACCTTTCTGTCTTTTGGAATACTCCTACAGGGAATATGGCATGCACAAGTACACAAATCACTTTGGCACATTCGCCTGCATAACAGTACAGTGTAACTTTGTTTTACTCGAGCCTCTACGGACAGTGTGGTATCAAAACATCTCGAGTTACGTGAAAAGATGAGATAACCAAGGTTGAAGTGTATTATGCATAATTGCTAACTATATATATATATATATAGATAGATAGATAGATAGATAGATAGATAGATAATATATAGATGAGACAAACTACAAGGGACGCACAAAATCATTTCTTGTTATCAGATGTTCTTCTTATCAGGATTTGCTCGAGTCACTACATGTACACTAGTACAGCAAACCAAATAACGCTCAAAAATTGGTTTGTGTTAAGCAGAAATTTGTCTTAAGAGTGTTTCTCTTAACGAGGCTCTAGTGTATATTGTATGCTCATAGCACAAGTAACATCATGCAGATTCCTAGCAGCTACGGACTATGGTGTGTGTCAATGCACCCTGCCATTGAACAGTTGCAATAAATAATAGTTAATCCATCCCCACTTCATCTGCTGAATCTTTTATCTGCCACAATTTCCCAGTACAACTATAGGACACACTACATGCCACCAATCAGTTGTAATTTCTGGAAAAATGAATTATGGAAGTTCAACTGGAATTTGCCATACATAGAAACACAATCTGTTGCCCTGATGCATCAAAGCAAGAGTACAATAATATGTATCATGTAACACTATCAACTAACAGGGCTGACAGGAACTGCCACTACATGAGGTACACACAACATGAGTTGGATAAAAGGTATATTAGGTGCGTTCGGTATAGTAAGTGTGAGATGATATTTCACACCAAAGAAACCCTGAAAGTCATCCACATATCATTTGTACAAGTGCGCACACATGTTAGCTGTCTTCTCACATAGATCAGTTAGTTACACATGTCACTTGATACTGTTGATAATAATTATTCGATGAGTCATAAATTAATGTAACTTTACAGCAAATCTCCAATGTTCTCATCATACAACCATCAAGGAACACAACAATCTGACATCATGTGCCAATTATTCCAGGAAATAGTGAGGTTGGATATGTATAGCAGATATTAAACACATAATCCTGTTATTGAAGACACCAAATGCTCAGTACTTAATCACTTTGGTATTTGGGGTGTAGGTACTTGGGGTAGAGGTATTCGGGGTGGAGGTACTCGGGTGGAGGTACTTGGGGTGGAGGTACTTGGGGTGGAGGTACTCGGGTGGAGGTACTTGGGTGGAGGTACTCGGGTGGAGGTACTTGGAGTGGAGGTACTCAGGTGGAGGTACTTGGGTGGAGGTACTTGGGGTGGAGGTACTCGGGGTGGAGGTACTTGGGTGGAGGTACTTGGGGTGGAGGTACTCGGGGTGGAGGTACTCGGCTGGAGGAACACTATTCTGACCTGCTCCTGAGAATTTCTCTAGCTGTTACTCCGTACACTTACAACATTTAATTTAGACACTTCACATTGAGACAATTGTGGCTGGTCCCACAGGTGGTCTCAATCGTGAGGTTCAATTATAATAGTCAGTTCACTCACTGTCAGCATCCTAGCCACGTAGCAATAGGTCTCCTTTGGCATCAGGTTTTCCATGACAAATTCCTGTGCTTTAACAGCAATTTGACGTGCCTTTGGGTAGGAAACATAGGATTAAGAATTCAATTCAACATCCAGCCATACATGTGATGGTCATGTGATGTCATGTGATCATCATGTGATATAGTACAACATCATCATAAATGCACCCAATAAGATCGATCAATGTATGCCATCACTTCATTGACACCATACACTAACTTTAGTATATTGAATTACAATGCTATTATACATAAGAGTGTATATGTTATACAGTGCAGTGTACTGTATTATAATACATATAGTGTACATGTAATGTAGTATATACCTTATATTAGTGTATATCGTATTATATTACTTATATTTCATCACATCATTGGGTCCTCAGATTAAATTAACAGATACCTCAATCCATCAAGGTATGTTGTGAATTAATGATGTGTGTGTCGAGAAATTGTTGGAGAGGTTAGGGCTAATGAAGCAATAACTAGATGACCGCAAGTGATCAGCATCACTCACTGGCCACACCCACTACTATTAGCCACACCTACCACCACTAGCCACGCCTACCACCACTAGCCACACCCACTACCACTAGCCACGCCTACCACCACCAGCCACACCCACTACCACTAGCCACGCCACATATTACCACAGGCCACACCCACTACTACTAGTCACACCCACTATCACTAGCCACACCTAATATCATCGGCCATACCTATCACTGGACACACGCGTACACACACACACACACACACACACACACACACACACACACACACACACACACACCTCATCATCATGATCTCTCGCCCACTGTATCTTCTCCTCCACATCGCCAAGGTCTCTGGCAAGGGGAATGTAGTGCACCCAGGGCTCCAGTTTGCTGTAGAAGTGCTCATAGTAAGGTGAATCCTGCTTCAACACCAGAGCATCTCCAGCGAGGAGGTATGGCAGCCGGTAAGCAGCTACAGTGCCATCAATGTTGAGCTGGTACTTGTACTGGGGATGGCACCAGGATAGAATGGAATATATACAGAAGTGAACTGGGGGTAGTGGTCCCTATTGTGCAACACCTAAACTGCATCGCTCTGACCTAATCTCTTCATGTATACAATGCAATTCAGAGTCTAGTATGCCAGAACAATGTCCCACCTTGTCTGGCATGTTAGACTATCCCATCCGGGATCCCCCTACTAAATGTTTCTGTGCACATGGATGGGATGGTCTAGTCCGTCAGGTGAGGTCTTGCCAAAACATGGAATGCATTGCAATGTGTCTCAATGTGACAGATGTGAACAAACCACACTCCAACCCTGCGTAGAGACACCTCTTAGTTGTGAGACCATGCACCCCAGCAATGGGACCCCTACCTCCCAGTCATAGATAG
>OZ026554.1:650000-652500 GCA_964020155.1 Chondrilla cf. caribensis
ACATGTGTGATGTAGGTATAATATACGGCTTATAATATGTAGGCATAAGTATAGTAAACACAGTTTATGTACTATTTACTTGATCCCAGCAACTGTAGGAATAGGCCTGAATTTGAAGTGTTAATCAATTAATACACCACCATATTAGGAAGTGCATACGTACAGTATCTAATTAGTCTGTGACAGCTATAGGTGTCTATAGAGCTCGACAGACCCCAGCTGTGTGTCTACAGGATATAGACCCCAGCTGTGTGTTCACGGGATTGACACACAGTTGTACCTTTGATCTCACCACACACTGGGATATAAATCCTTATGAACCTACAGTGTGCATATACAAATATCTGTACACACACTCCACCCTACAGTACATTTACGTACTTGTATACACACACACACACACACACACACACACACACACACACACACACACACACACACACACACAAACCGACACACACACGAACACACATATCACCACTACAGTATATACACACATACACACATGTACATGCTCCAACCTACAGTATGTACAAGTAATATAATACATAGGTAGGTATGTACACAGAGTCTTACTCGCACCCCACCCCCACATTGAAGACCAACAAACTGATCCTGTTATTGCAAACACAACACCACTGCACACTTCACAGGGATCTCAACATCCTCACAGAAGAAGTGTGTTATGAACAGAGATGACATAACACCAGAAACCCAATAGTCTGGGCTGATAATACGCAGAAACCTACAGAGCACTTATTAGATCAGTGTACATGGCTTGGTGCCACACAAAACTGACTGTCACCAATCTCCTTGAACAGCTGTGGGGGTGAACAGTGTCCACACCAGGAAGTGTTATAACAGGGCAAATTGTCATATACAAGCATACACTGACACATACGTACGTACGTACACACAGCAATATATGTATGCACCAACACACACATACACAAACACACACACAAACATGCATTCATATTCACACACACACACACACACACACACACACACACACACACACACACACACACACACACACACACACACACACACACACACACACACAAACACACACAAACACACACACACACACACACACACACACACACACAACCATGCATACCAATAAATATACATACACTTACACACACATACACTCAGTCCAAGTGCACATACACAGAGAGATACATTCCTAGCACTTTACCGCAATGAATCCAGAAAAGGTAAGGAGACCTTTATGACCAAATATGCACAATCAGCATTCTCAAGCCTAACATATACACCAGACAACATACCCACAAAAACATTGCATCAAGAGGCAGAAATTATTCACCGTGGTTAGCCGTATAAGCATATCCATATGTACACTAGTGTAGAGTGGGGAGGTTGATGGTATGACAAGCGTGCATAAAATCAAGCTGCTCAGACTGCAGAACAAACACAGCCAACAGAAATCCTCAAATGAGGCAATACCTTCTAGAGATTTGGTTAGGTGGATCCATTGCTGCAGGTGAAATCACTTCCCATTGAAATTGTACTACTTCATACGTACGTTATGTACACATCCACCCCGGGCTACAATGTACACATCCACCCTGGGCTACTATATATAAATCCACCCGCTACTATATACACATTCACCCCGGGCTACTACGTATGTACACATTCACCCCGGGCTACTACGTATGTACACATTCACCCCGGGCTACTATGTACAGATCCACCCTGGGCTACTATATACAAATCCACCCCGGGCTACTATGTACACATCCACCCCGGGCTACTATGTACACATCCACCCCGGGCTACTATGTACGCATCCACCCCGGGCTACTACGTATGTACACATTCACCCCGGGCTACTACGTATGTACACATCCACCCCGGGCTACTATGTACAGATCCACCCTGGGCTACTATATACAAATCCACCCCGGGCTACTATGTACACATCCACCCCGGGCTACTATGTACACATCCACCCCGGGCTACTATGTATGTACATATGTACACATTCTTTAATGGCCACAAGCTACTATACCGAAGTACAGAGTACATTATTATGACGAAATAGCCATTTCAGTACATTCACACTCAGTACCATGCACCATTCTGTACATCCAAAAATCTAATACACCATTTCATTCTACACCAAAACAATAACACAGTGACAAGTATACCCAATACGCATAGCTGGAAAATTGAATTAATACTAATAACAACAAAAACAACAACAACTAAAACTGCATCTTTTGGCAACAACAACAACACACCTTATTCTTCATGATGGTGTAGTGAGCAAAGTGCCTCTGTGAGTGTCTGTGGAAGACATCCTTTCTTAATTCCTCCAAATCAATCTTTGGGAAGACTTCGAAGTCTGCTTCAATCTGAAGAAGAAAGAATCAGGGAGATATTCAATTGGAAATGATGTTACATTAGTGAGGAAAAATTGAATTGGACTACATAGTTGAGGACGACACATTGAAGAGTAAATTGATAT
>OZ026554.1:657500-660000 GCA_964020155.1 Chondrilla cf. caribensis
GTGACCTCATTATCCTACTTGCCAATGGGAGACACACATGAGAACACATCAATCCAAGGTTTGACCATAGACTCTCTAGAGAGTCTATGGTTTGACCCCAAAAAATCAAATTGCTTTGATCAGATGAACAAAATACTATGATGTTGAGTTGATAAATCACAACGGAAGGTGGCTGTTCAAATGACAGTTTCTTGTTCATGTACAATTGAATACATAGACATGTCCAGTGCTTACACACATGTATTACACACACACACATACACACACACACACACACACACACACACACACACACACACACACACACTATGCATGTGTATACATATATCTTTCATTAATCTTGTAATAGACTGATAAGGTGGGCGGTTTTTCATTGATACATCTTTTAATTTCATTTGTATTACAATACAAGGAATTGTTAGGCAATTGATAGGACACCCAAGTTAGGAAATTCGGGTGGATCATAACGGTAGTGAAATACCTGGTCACGAATGGAACGAAATATTTAGTGAGTCTTATGAATGGCAAACACGAATATAGACTATTCGCGATAGGCGCCCGTGCTAGCCTGTGATGAGCCATGATGGATCAGTGAGTGGGAGCGGATATCGGTTTGTTCACACGTAGACATACGTACTTGTTACCGTCTTGGTCGACGGCCTGGATGTAGACGTAGTGCACAGGCAAGTGAATATTGTGGTCCAATCCTGGGCCCCATACCAGCGACTTCTCTGCACTCAGCGAACTCCCAGAGGTAACGTGTTCGTTGGCAGAAAACACCAACAAGCACAAAAAGAGGGCTTCCACACAACTCATCCTCTCTCTTCGCGAAGGGTTTCTGGAAAACAACGCTATTCTTGCTTCAGCTTGACCACAAGCAATAACAGGGGGTAAAACCCTACCATTATCTCTCTCCTCTTTATGATCGAATTCTAAATGAAATCTTTGTAATTCAATTCATTAATTGGAATGCATATAGTTATAAAACAATCAAATGATCTGATTCTGTGGAGCAAAGACGTACATATATCAATAACTCATACAGTGCAAACATACCACAAAGACACACACACACACACACAATAAAAAAGAACATTTGTTGATTGACGGACTTGAATGGGAGGATATTGTAAAAGGAGAATAATGAAACTGCAGTTGAAGATTCGAAAGAAAAATACAATAACACAACATTTATACAAACATAAATAGTATATTATTATATTTAGTTTTTAGCCGAAAGCTCTTTAAGTAATCTCCCCAGGGAAATTGTAGATACTCGGACATTCTCCACTCCGACAGCCACCTTGTCGATGGCCGCTAGGTTGGGATACTGAAGTACAGCGGCTTTACTGTCCTCCCCTAAGGTCCTTAGTGCCACAGATACGCTGTTACTTGCCGTGGTAACAGCCATCTTTGCCGGTACATTTTCAATCTTTTTGAACACACAGTCACCCTGGATCACGATACTGTGCCCGACTTTGATGATCTCTCCACTACATCCAATCAAATTCTCCTTGGCAGTCTCGTCGTGGCCGTTCTGCGCTCGATGGATAGCTTGCTGCTTGGTCTCTTCGATGCATGCCCTTAGCTTCTGCACACCTTTGATTAGGTGGGGAAGGCTACTTACAAACTCCCTCGTATACATTTCCACGCACTGTCTGTCAGATTCCTGTAGTTTTGTTGTCTCCTCGTCTGACACTGATAAGGGACTGGTACTGCCGGAAGATCTTCGACTTGTGTAGGGATCATAGAGGTTTCTACCAATGGGGGGAGAGACGTAGTGTACTCCCACTGGGACTGAAGAGGACAGAATACTCTCTTGGCTGCCCCAGGACCTGGCACTGAGATGCTTGGATTTGTTGTCCATTCTCGGTACTTCTGGACTCTGGGAGGAGGTGTTGGTAGCGAGAGATTTCGAGAAACTCTTGACCTTTTGAAGATTTTGGACAATTTCTGTGTCGGTCATTTGGGAGGTGGGTGTTGGGGGGAGTGCGTCTGTGGGTTTACGTCTCATTTGTCGAACATCCAGAGAAGCAGATGCGTAGTCACCAGGTCTACCGTTTGGATCGGCAGATTGCTTAAAGATGATCGATCGAAATGCACGGACCAAGATATCAAGCTCTCTGATGTTCTGGAGCATATTCAGTCCGTGCGAGATGAGGCCCTGGGCCGCTCCCTGCAGGTCACCGGTGCCATCCTGAATGTAGCCCAGCTTATCGAGAAAGTCCACACGGGACTCATGTAGCTTTGTAAACTGATTAGTGAACTTGAGTCTAGGATTCTCTTCTTTGGACTGCGATAGGACATTGATGACCCCCTTAATGAATTCGAGAAACGAGTTCAACTGAGCATCAAATCCCTGTGTGGCTGCAATGGTGCGAGCCACAGTGAGGTCCTTGAAGGCACCGTCCCACCTAGCGTTGTACACACTCTCAACCAACTCTTCCCATGTCCGATTGATCTCCTCGTTCAGCTGTTGTAACTTCCTGCAGGCATCATC
>OZ026554.1:672500-700000 GCA_964020155.1 Chondrilla cf. caribensis
AATTATTACATTGAAATGGAGTGTTAATTATAATAATGTACATACACACCATACGCACAATTATTACATTGAAATGGAGTGTTAATTATAATAATATCATTGTATCATACACTTATATATACCTGTAGATCCAAGTACTTCATTATAATACAATATGTATATAATATTACATATCATTTTAGCCGCAAAGCCAAAAACTATTTTTTGTATGTACTCAATTATGCATTTATATTATATTAATCCAAATTAATTGTATATATGGAATTTAATAATTTATACTATCTGTTATTATGTGTAGCAGTATTATGTTAAGTCAAATTGATTTACTTCTAATAAACAGTATTACATCATTTAAATTTTACCAATATGATGTGTACAAGCTTCACGACTATGTATATTATGATGAATATTGTGATCAAATTCCTACAATCGAATTATTAGTTACTTTGTTAATTTTAGTAAAAGCTACCTCAATAAATAATACAATAAATAAACTTTGTGATGATTATAAATATGATATATATATATTATTTGAGTGGTAAATTTTAAAGTTTAATATAATAATATAAAATAAATAATACTTCAATTATAATATATTTAAATAATGATAAATTAAAAATGCATCTTATAATATTATTAAGGCTAAAGTGCCATACATACATACATTGCTTGGATCTCGAGTATTTCAACAAGATACATCGCAAATGATATTGCTTTACACAGTCCAGAATGTGGTTGAAGAGAGTTCGTATTAGATATGTGCATGCGGGTATATTTCTGAATTGGTTTTCTATCCTGCCAGCAGCATATTATGTTAAGTGACTGGTGTAATTTGGTTATTTCGTCTTGGCTACCGTGTGGGAAGGCTTGGTGTTCCCGTTGTTATCCAGAAACTCACGAATGAAGGACAACCTCGAGAAGAAGAACTTACAGACAACCAGCCAACCTGCAAGGCATGCCAGGACACAGAAGCACCATAAACCAAACGCCAATTGTATTTAAAGTTATCCGTTCATTAAAGGCGTATCAGTCATACTTACCAATAACGAGAATTCCAATCACGATTACCACTAAAATAAATACTATTAAGACACTAACAATGTTTTCTACGACAGTCATACTTCAAAATCTTCATCTGAAGACAATCATGAAGATATCCTTTACAATTGTGAGGCGGCCATTTAATCAATTGCGCCATAAATGAAAAATGGCTGATCATAATTCTGATAGTTCAGAAGACGAAGATTATGTTCCTGAAGGTAAATGGAGACACATGCACTGTTTAAATACATATGTACATAGGAACACCAATGTTTGCTTCATTCACGCCGAGTAGGTATCTTCAAATATGTAGTAGTGTGTCAATGTAAGTCGTTTAGCCCAGTCCCTCATGTAACTTGCATTGTGGGTCACTTATGTCCAGGTGCAGGGTTGGAAGAATCCAACGATAGTGGGAGTGATGCAGTCGAAGGTGGAGAGAGTGGAGGAGATGGTTCAAGAGAATATGGAACAAGGAAGACAAGGAGGAAGAGAAGGAAGCAGTACGTATGAGTTCTGCAGCAAGTTCTTTGCGTTATATTGTGTTAATGCCGTCTTCTTTTCAATACCACAGAATTTTAATTGATACAATTCATTAATGGAGTCCATTGCAATTATATGAGACCAATGCTAATTGAGTGTTCTCTAGCTGATTTACAGTTATAAGTCTAGTCAAAGTGTGTGTGTGTGGTTGGGGGAGGATTAGAGTATATGGTGTGGAGTGTGGGGGGAACCGGGGTGTATGGTGTGTGTGTGGGGGGGGGGGGACTAGAGTATATATGCAGTGGACTGCACTTCAGCTGAGTTCATTGTGCAGTAGATAGAGAGTTCATATGTATTTCTTTGTGAAGTAGTTTCATATGTATAATGTACGTATACATGATTTGTGTAGAATGATTGTAGAGCAGAGAAGCAAGGAAGAAGAACATGATGAAGAGAAGGAGAGAACCAGACAATTGGAACAAGAGAGGAAGGTCAAAGAGAGAGTGGATGACCTGTGGGCCTCCTTCAAACAAGATGTGTCATCCCGTCCTGCTTCTGTAGTGAAGGGTGGTACTGAAATAGGAGACAAGTCGTTGAAAACGGATGAAGTCTGTAAAATGCTGTATCTGGTATGTGACTCAGTTTGAATCATTGCCATTGTACATCTGTATTTTAGGAAGAAAAGGCTAAGGGAACTGTTACTATAACAAAAACATATGACTTCGCAGGAGAGGAAGTAAAGTGTGTTTATACCAATGTAGCAACCCTTTAGTTATGTTTCCAGACACACACACACACACACACAAACACAAACACACACACACACACACACACACACACACACACACACACACACACCACAAACACATATCAACATCATTGTCACCAATTCCAGGGTGTCCAAAGAAGTAAGTAAAGATTCAAAAGAGGGGAAGTCTTTCCTTTCTTCTCTTGAGAAAAAGACTACTTCAGAGAACACACAAGACCCACAACCAGACTCTAGTAGTCCTTCAACACAACATAGTACAGTCAGGTTTGATTTTAGTGCATACATACTGTATGTGTAGTGTAATTGTGTCCTTCCACATGGGGATAGTACTGCTACACAAGTGAGGTATTTACAAATTATTTACTTATCTTTGATTTTATCCATCTAAACCAATCAATTTGATCACATCATGAAATTAACGTTCAATTCTAGATAATTTAGCAGGTGTGTGATAGTTTGAAACACTTGATGCAAATTGCCGGTGCATTTCTACAGTTACAAATGTGGGGACTACTCCCACTGCAGAGCTCCTCCCACTGCAGGGCTCCTCCCCCTGTGGGCTCCTCCTCCTGGAAGACTCCTCCCACTACGGGGCTCCCCCCCTGCAGGGCTCCTCCCACTGTGTGGTTGCTCACATCATGGTTTGTCCTTCCTTTGCAGAGTGAAGCGGATGTCAGGTCTCAACTCTGTTCTGTCGAAGATTTCCAAGAAACCAAAGATATCGACACTGGTCCGTGTGAGGCTCAATAGGAGTTGATGTGATCAAGTCTATTTACGTATTCAGGTGTGCTTGCAGGAGAAGTCCAAACTAGACTGGGATCTGTTCAAACAGAAAGAAGGGCTTGAGGAAGAGTTGACACATGCCACCAAAGACGGGTAGGGGAAACTGGCGTTCACTGTCAATGTTTATTATGTTGTGGTGGGATGTACTGAGTTATAAGGTGTTTGTATGGAAATGAGTTGAATACATTGTTGATCTTTGGTTTTGTACTGTGTGTGTGTGTGTGTGTGTGTGTGTGTGTGTGTGTGTGTGTGTGTGTGTGTGTGTGTGTGTGTGTGTGTGTGGTGTGTGTGTGTGTGTGTGGTGTGTTTTCTGTGTGTGTGTGTGTGTGTGTGCGTGTGTGTGAGTACGTGCGTGTGTGTGTACTGTGTATGTTTATATACACAACATACAGTCAGTGTATTTGACTATATTGTGCTGTCAATATTGCAGATATTTGGAGAAGAAAGCTTTTCTGGAAAAGACACAATGGAAAGAGTTTGAACTGGAAAGAGATGAAAGATTAAAGAGAACAAGAAAATTTTGAATAAAAAGTGTATATACCATACCAAGACAGGATCTGGACGATTTTCATAATTTATTTTGCCTACATGTGGTTATGTTGTTGTATATTGATTGCCATGTAACATTGCATTTAATAAATGATTGTGATTTGCGATATTGATAAATGTGACTGACCTTAATTGGAGTGGAGTTTTGTAGAAAAGCAACAATGTCTGACAATGTCAACAAGGACATAAACGTTTGATGCGAAAAAGATAACACTGGCGGCCCACACTCCCAAGAACACATTAAGGCCCTGAAACTCCACAAGGTAGGCTGAGCCGAGCCATAAGCCCTACAGGGAGAGGGGCTACTAACACAATACACTGTACCACGTACACATAATATGTGGATATACGGATATGCAATAAGAGGCTATGTGTTTTTGGTGTTGTTCACGTAAATGCTTCGATAAGTCAATACAGCTCTTTCAGGAAACCATTTTTAGAATGGTGGGTACAAGTTTAGGGCAAACGAAGAAAATCAATATCTTTACGATACATGTTGTGATCCACTGCAGCAGACATGTTATGGGCATAGCACACTTTTCACAGATCAGTATGTACAAATTATTTATATTAATTATTATAAACATGTGCAGTATAGTGCCAAATGTTGAGGAGCTCAATATTTGCAGCAGAAGTACATGGAGGAGACCACAACCATAAGGGATGAAATCCGCAAACATTTGCACAGAGCAGACAGTGTGTGGCATCGAGGTCAGGGTTCATGAGATCTTGGGGGTATTGAAGACAAATCAATTGTGCTCCTTGAATAGCTTATTGCACATAACATGAGCTAAACTACGTATACAGAGCACACATTTATATGTACATACATACAAATATTATACATACATACATATATACGTAGGTATGTATATAGTTACATACGTAAGTATGTACATAGTCCAATACACAATACGTATGTGGATGAGATAGAATCATGGCTTGAGGACAGCGTGTTACAAGGAATAGCTCACCTGTGATCCAAACCACACCCCCGCTAGTATGGCCGCTCTCCATAGAGACATCTCGAGGTGTGGTATTATCAGAGGCAATAGGGTCAAATACCACAGGAAGTACTGTTGAACAAACGTAACCAATGGTGATGATAATATGTGACAGTTTACACACACACACACACACACACACACACACACACACACACACACACACACACACACACACACACATACTCACACACACACACACACACACACACACACACACACACACACACACACACACACACACACAGTACTCACTTGTGATGTGCAGATTTTATTAAACGTCACAAATATCACAGTCTGTACAAACCAGCAGATATGTAGATGTCTGTGCAGACGAACTCCTACCACCAGGCAGAGCAGAGCTTGGGGGATAAAAACCAGGAATCCAACCAGTTTTGAATAAGCAGTCCTTTCCACAAGGTAAAACATGTAAAAGTAAATGGAAAAATTGTGTCTTGTATCCCTTCGAACAAAATGATAGAGAAAGGCTTCGTTGATGTACTCTTCTCCATATCTACGGATCAGGGTGAGATATGGTACATGAATAGAAGTAGTCTACTCATCAGTAGGTCAATGGATGCAATCTAGTCATCAGTACATCAATGAAGGTGTTCCAGAGGTATGTATGCTGCAAGGGGTGTGCTGAAGAGTAACGTCGCCATCCAGAGGATAAAATTTCCTAATTTGCTACTTATGATTGCTACAGTGTAGATAGGGGAAATCGGGTAATTCTTGAGCAATCACGTAGCAGTGAAATAGATTGAAACAGATTGAGATGGTTGAAATGCAAGACGTTTTGACTGCAAAGGTCTTCGTCAGTTACTATACTGTATTACAATCAATTAGTACACAATCCTGTAAATCTATTTCACTGCTACGTGATCACTAAAGAATTTACCCGTTTTCCCCTAAAATGTCCTAATTTTCTATTTTTTTTGTTAACTTTCGTCACATGTGTACATGTGTTGCTCTGTGTCAGACCACAGGCTTTGAATGTCAGCCACCTGATAGTCTGGAAGGGAGGGGGGAGGGGTACATAAACCCGACAATCCCTCCCCTTCCATGTAAATGTCAGATAATCAATGCACCAGTAGCAGTACACAAATATCTATGTTATACTGTACTAACACCATACCACGAATATTAATACCATATATTATGATAATACTAAGTGTGCAATGATAATATTATCCAATTCAAGGTGATATGTATGTACATACACTCACATTGCATAAAACAATCTGGTCATTCCTATGAATGTTGACAAGCTTACTGCGATGAAGGTGATCTTTTTGTAGTTTGGCGAAAACAGCTTACACAAGATTGAACACCAAGATGCTGGAAATTGGAAAGGCAAAGTGAAAATTACTTAAGATGTGATAAAGGCATTTGGGAAATTCCACAATAATGGTCTAAATGCTGTCACTCCATGTTACTGAGTATGGTCTACATGAGGTTCCCATATCCAATTTGTATGGTGGATTTGGGATATATATTGTATACTATTACATATATTGGATATATTGCATATGCTGCACTACAGGTAACCGTAGCTTGGTTGTGTACATGCTTACTCACCACTCAGTACTGAGGACTGACTCAAGTACATCATGATAGGCACCGAATATATCACTGGATAAAGCTTCAAGTGGACTGACGCTCCATACAAAACAGCTGCCAAAACCACTTGCCTGTCAAGCAGTGAATGGAGGACACCCAACACCAGACATGACATCACGGACTCTGCATTCCCTCTCACAGACACTCCAGCAACCAAAGGATTGAATAGCCACATGCACGCAGCAAGAATAGCCTTTCTTTTCGAATTGTCCTGATATGGCTCGGAGACAGCAACACCTGTCTCTATCATCTGGACTATTCGATATATGAGCCAACCGGCCAGGAGGTCACACAGTGCAAATAGGACCTTGCCGAAATCTTCCCAGAATAAGACATTGGGTACGAGAAGGAATGAAATAAGTGGCGAATACCTGTAAGTCGACCGCTTGAAGGGAGACTCTCCTTGGACAACGAATCTGGCGGCATCTGTGAACACGAAATAGTCCACGTCGGTAAACTTGACGTTCAAAACCATGTCTTGAAATCTTCCCCAGCAAAGGAGGACCAGTCTAAGAACACAAGCTGCAGTAGCCACTGGTGTAGCAGAGAGGAAGCGGGGAGGGAGCGCCATTTTGGAGCATGCAGGGACTCCCCCAACTGATACTGTGTCTGATCAAATTACATCATTGGACTGTATGATGCACGTGACTTCGGAAGGCTACTCCAACAGAGTCGCGCTATAATATTGTATAATGTATATCTTTTATAAATTGTCTGTTAGCCGAATTCTCCGTAAACTGTATGTTTTCCAGTCTATATCAACCAATCAATCAATAATTATTTGAGTGTATATAATATATCCAAGTGCACACAACAATTATTAATTCCACTGCTAACTGTATGCTCATATTATTGGTGATGATGGTGTATCATGTTCAGTATGTTGATCTATACAACTCGAATGTGTTGAATGTCTCAGGTATTCCTGTTAATTGTATTGGTCTCCCTATAATGTTATACTGAACGCAATAAACTAGATGGTGATAGCTAGGAGCATGATACACTATAGTATACCATCCTAGTATGTGCTGTTGTGAGTGAATTGAGAACCATATTATATACTACCTGGGTTGGAGAGTCAATGTCCACATCCCCTTCTGCACTACATCACTGATTGGTACTAGGTTTGAGCATCCTTGACGTCAGTGCTGTAGTTAAATGGTAAACTATGCAATATCAAATATATTGCACTGGCTGAGCCCACCAAACAGTATAAGTCAAATTCAATGATAAGTCACTAAACAATGAAATATATATCTTTATAATACGTATATGTTATAATAGCATAGGGTGTTGATGCTAAAATAACATAAAATAGAAGGACTATGATTAATACAATGGTGGTCATACAATAGTAATAAACTCCAAAACTGCAACTTGTTAATTAAACTGGGACAATCAAATAGCAGTACTGCACACAGGTTCACTGATGTTGGACAGAGCCATAGTTGGCAGGTTGATAGGTGGATGATCTATAAGGAGGAGGGGCAGTGGGCGGGGGAGGCGTCGTGTAGGGAGGTGGAGCATTGGGTAGCAACCTCGGGTTGACCGGAGTCCTCTCATCAGCAGCCGATCTCCCAATGACTGTTCCAGTACAAACGGTGACCACTCGTCTTGGTTGTACTTCAGCACCAGCCTGAACGGCAGGTGACTTCTTTCTCTTACAACAACAGCAAATAATGAATGTAATGAATGTAATAATCACAAAGATTGTGATAACAAATACTGTGGAGCTGACAATGATACCAGCAAGAGATCTTGTACTGATGACACATCTCACATCGGCAGTGAAGGTGTCTGTATAGTCAGTGAGGTAGGATGTATCGGCAACAAGAAGGTAAGTAGCTCCCTGGGTGGTGGGGATTGTGCATGAGTAACAGGCCGCACACAAATGGCAACTGTTCAGAACATCTCGCTGGATGACTTTGTACTCAGTTGTGTGGAATATCAGATTGATACTAAATCTTTCACCATAGTAGTCTTCATTGTTCACAACAACATACCATACATCACTAAGACCACTCGATATGGTAAAGTTGAACGCAGTGTGTGTTGGACAGCTTTCATCACTGACACGATGGGTCTGGTAGACGTACACATTGTCGTAGTGTTTCTTCCACTGATTGAAATTTCGTGTACCGCGAATCAACAACACAGAGGCTGAATCTTCAATCGATGACTGTTCCTGTCGACAGAAGTCCAATGAAATGATCGATCCCTCATGTAAGTAATAGGACCAAGATGAGTAACTATATACCCACGTAGACGTGTCAGAAATAGGATCAATGTCGTCACCAGGAGCTAATACCGGAGGTTTGGAGAGGGAATACAGGTTCAGCGCGGTAAAAGAGGCGAAACTCGTGAGCTTTAAATTGGAACACAGAGCATTGGAGCCTTTGCTGATAATGCTGGTCTCTCCCGGATAGTAAGTCTGGCCGGTAGTATCACCAGAACCTACTGTCCCGACCGTGATGGCGACTATACAGCCGATGATAATGCTGATAGCGATAAAGGTAAAGATGAAGCACAAAATGCCCCTGATCAGCCGTCTTTGGAGCCAATACGTCTCCCAACCCCCGTAGCCGTAAGAAACGGCGTGGGTAGCGTGATGCACGCCTGCGCTGCCTCCTCCAACGCTTCCCGAACCATAGGCCATCCTGGCGTACACGAAGGACTCGGATCATGGGAGACTGTATTGGATGACTGTAGTCTTGGAACCATACAGACCCTCTCCGCCACTATGACTTCAGAAGTGCGGAAAGTCTGGGGTCTGGTTCTGAGGCTAGGGTGACTGGTCATGTGTACAGATTAGGCAATTTAAACATTTTGAATACAGTAGGACCTAAATTTAAGCTTAGACTCTATGATTTAAGGACACTCTGAACACATATAGGACACCATATTATACTAACGTGTGTGTGTGCGTGCGTGCGTGCGTGTGTATGTGGTGTTTGATGAGTGTGTGTGCATGTGGTGTGGTGTTTGATGAGTGTGTGTGCGTGTGCATGCGTGTGTGCATGTGTGCGTGTATGTGGTTTTTGGTGAGTGTGTGTGTATGCAAGCACACATGCATAAATACTCCGTATACTCTGTGGTCCTATATCCATGTTTTGTATTGTGTGTTGTGTGTGTGAACACTAATTCAAACTTCTGGTATATAACACAAAAATAAATTAAAAGTTTTCTGGGGCTAGCTACTAGACACGTGCCAAATCATTTCTGATGTAATTCTTTGGGGATTCCCCTTGGTCACAGCAACAGGATTGAGTATCTATGACGTCAGTGCTGTAATTAGAATCAAATTGTGAACTATACAATATCAAATGCATTACACTAGCTGTGTCTTTGTAGAACACCCACCCAATGTGGTATAGCAATTCAACGATAAAATTAATAGTAACATAGGATGTTGTCACTATATAAAATGATAGATAATAGAAATATCATAGTTAATACAACAGTGGATATATCACAAAAAAGTCCAAAATTACAAAAACGTTAATTAAACTGGGATAATCATACGGTTAGTTCCCTTAGCAAATAGCAGTACTGCACACAGGTTCACTGATGTTGGACAGAGCCATAGTTGGCAGGTTGATAGGTGGATGGTCTATAAGGAGGAGGGGCAGTGGGCGGGGGAGCCGTCGTGTAGGGAGGTGGAGCATTGGGTAGCGACCTCGGGTTGACCGGAGTCCTCTCATCAGCAGCCGATCTCCCAATGACTGTTCCAGTACAAACGGTGACCACTCGTCTTGGTTGTACTTCAGCACCAGCTTGAACGGCAGGTGACTTCTTCTTCTTACAACAACAACAGCAAATAATGACTGATGTAATAATCACAATGACAATGACAACAAATGCTACGGAGCCAACGACAATACCAACAATAGCTCCCGTAGTGATGACACATCTCACATCGGCAGTGAAGGTGTCTGTATAGTCAGTGAGGTAGGATGTATCGGCAACAAGAAGGTAAGTAGCTCCCTGGGTGGTGGGGATTGTGCATGAGTAACAGGCCGCACACAAATGGCAACTGTTCAGAACATCTTGCTGGATGACTTTGTACTCGGTTGTGTGGAATATCAGATTGATACTAAATTCTTCTCCATAGTCGTATTCATTGTTCACAACAACATACCATACATCACTAAGACCACTCGATATGGTAAAGTTGAACGCAGTGTGTGTTGGACAGCTTTCATCACTGACACGATGGGTCTGGTAGGCGTACACATTGTTGTAGTGTTTCTTCCACTGATTGAAATTTCGTGTACCGCGAATCAACAACACAGAGGCTGAATTTTTAATTGATGACTGTTTCTGTCGACAGATGTCCAATGAAATGATCGATCCCTCATGTAAGTAATAGGACCAAGATGAGTAACTATATACCCACGTAGACGTGTCAGAAATAGGATCAATGTCGTCACCAGGAGCTAATACCGGAGGTTTGGAGAGGGAATACAGGTTCAGCGCGGTAAAAGAGGCGAAACTCGTGAGCTTTAAAGAGGAACACAGAGCATTGGAGCCTTTGCTGATAATGCTGGTCTCCCCCGGATAGTACGTCTGGCTGGTACTATCATCAGAACCTCCTGTCCCGACCGTGGAACCGACTGTAGAGCCGACAATAATGACGATAGCGACGACGGCAAATATGCAGAAAAAAATGCCTCTGATCAGCCGTCTTTGGAGCCAATACGTCCCCCAACCCCCGTAGCCGTAAGAAACGGCGTGAGTAGCGTGATGAACACCTCCTCCAACGTGTCCAGAACCGTAGGCCATCCTGGTATACAGGAAGGATTCGAAGTTTGGGAAGTTTTATGGGGTGACTGGTCATGTGTACAGATGACGCAATCTTCCGCAACAGGAGGGAAGCCCTATAATTAACTGTCACCCTAATGCAATAAAATGCGGGAAGTTAGTCGCAAAGTGCATTCATTTATTGTGTCCGCCCCGGGCACTAAGTGGTCACCTTTATAATATTTATTTCCACCTCTGAATAGTAGACAACCTATATAAAAAGGACATATTAGCTGGTCCTAATCCGTTCCATATGAAGGGGTTCCACTGTATTGCAAAGGTTAAATATACAGATTTACTCCCAAAGGTACGTGATCGTTGTACACATGTCCACACATGTACATAAATACTTCATACTGTGTGTACATACTGTGTGGTTATATAGAGTATCCATTGTATATATTGTGTGCAATACCAGTTCAAACTTCTGGTAACACAAAAATTAAATTGAAAGTTGCCGAGGCTACTAATATTACGTTCAGTAAAAAGATGCATGTGCCAAAATTATGTTTGATGTCATTCCTTGGGAATTCCCCTAGGTTGAAGCCTCACTGTTCAAACCACAGTAACTGTTTTCTGAATATTGTCATAGCAATAAGCAACATTGATTACCTATTAGGTTCTGTTTGTAAAAAGTTTATAAAAAAAATATAAATTCAACTAGGTGCACTATCATGGTTACGATTATGTGTATACAAATATGTGCAAATATCCAATCAAAATTCGACTACTGTGTACAATATTTTATACCATAGTTACAAACAAGTCTATTATAATTTCTGTTAAATTGACATTGTTGATGATTTCAAAAGCTACATCAGATGAATATAGAAAAAATGCATCAAATTGAATATCAAATATTTATCTACCCTAACTCACACCTCTGTACAATAAAATAAAATATGTGTGAAAATACATTGGAATGCAAGTAAATTATATAAACACATTTTGAATTGTTGCTGCAATTGATTGGCTAGTAAGTATGGAGTAATAATGGCTGATAGTGAGATACACACTCATAAACTATGATGTTGAAACACAAGGAACTGTTCACAAACAAATTATTTAATAGTTCCGTAGTTGTTCAGCCTGCTGTGTCCCTGGTTGTCTGGAAGAAGTTGTGTACTTGACGAAGATAGAGTGAGTGTGGTGGCAACGGCCTTTGAGCTATCAGTAACAATGGGGGTCATTTCAGTAGTAGGAGCTACAGTAACTGTAACAGTATTACATTTCTTCTTTCTTCTCAAACAGTAACAAAATATGACTGTTATGATTATCCCAACAACAATAAAGACCACAAGTGTACCAACTACAAGACCAGCAAGAACTCCTCCATTTACAACACAGGCCACATTGGCAGTGACAGTGTCTGTGTAAGAGAAGTTCTCTTTAGGAGGCCCTACTTCTATGAGGTAAATTGCCTCATTGGACGAGGGTACCATACACACACTGCTCATGTTTTGGATACTGCAGCTGTAAAGAACACTGTTATGGTTAATTTTGTATTCAGTGGCATGGAAAGTGAGATGAATTCCGAACGTCACTGTTGAGTAGTGAGCATTAACTAGCACAACGTACCATACACCACCTAGGCGGTCGGGTACAACAAAATGCACATTGGTGTATGTTGGGCATGACCCATCGAGACTGTATTTCTTGTAGACGTGCCAACTACTTTTATACAATGTCCAATCTCTGTAGTTGTCTGTCCCATGGATCAACAACACACTGCTGGGAGGAGAAGATGAGTCCGTACTGCAAGTGTTTAAGGATATAACCGATTCTTCGTGAAGGTAATGGAACCAAGACAGATACCCACTAAAGGGCATAGAGCTGGTATTAACAACAGTGAATGTGTTTCCGGCTCCCAGCACGGGCGGTTCCAGGAGGGAGTACAAGTGCACAGCGGTGACAGGGGTAAACCCCGCACTCTCGAGCTCCACGAAAGAACATATGAAATCTGAAAACACATCGTTAATGATCCTGGTCTCTCCGGGAAAGTAGCTCGAATCGTCGTTATCACGGTAGCCGTGATCCTCACCGCCTGTTGTGAGGAGAACCACTGTAGTAATGATGGCAACTAGGGCCAAGAGTCCCATGCAGGCGCACGCTGCAAAACGGATATGAAGGAAGTAGGCGCGATTGTGAAGGCGGCCATCATTTGAATTCCCGCTAAACCTCCCGAAGCTCTTTCTTGATGTATACATGAAATCTGTCCTCTGCGCGAAGCGTATCTTGCTATGGAGAACTAAGAACGGAAATGGCACCGAAATCACGTGACCGGTATTTTACAGGTCACGCGCAGGTGCATTAGACTTTGACCCCCAACCATCCAACCGGATTGAGCAGAAATTAATTGGGCATTAACATTATCTCCAGTACAAAAATTACACAAGGGAGTGCAACTTTAATTACTATAATTATATTCCTCCACTATTCTTACACTTCTGCAGTATGGGCATGCATTGAAGTACAAAAAATACACTTAATTGTGATGTTTCTGCAACATGCAATCAGTCTTACAGTATTTAAAACAGATAATTACAACTGTAAGTAAAAAAATCAGTGCTTATCCATTCTTGTACAGTTAGCGTAATATTCCACATACCAAGTCCATATCCACAAGAGTACACAGTGTATTTATAGAAATAGATTTGTAAGAAGTGCAAGTTGAATTGACCAACTGGGATGACAGGACCCATATGCATCAATAGGAATTCAAATTTCAAGATCTATTCAACACAAGCCTTCAGTGCACTTTCATATGATGGAGGTTCAAACCTTGGTGGGGCATAGGGTGGAGGTACGGACATGCTTTCTGGATTGTACTGCTGCGGCAAGGATGACACGTTACCTTCATCATGGGATGTCTCAGGTTGTCTGCTGATGATGTAATCTCTCTCGGGGTTCTGTTCCTTGGCTACTTTCATCCACCTGTAGCTTCCATACAACACAATGATTATCACGGAGAGCGCTAAAACAAATACAACTGAAGCAGATGTTGCTGCAATGCGTAATGTAGAATTCTTCACACATTGAATTCTTACTTCGGTGGTGTCCTTGTAGTTTGGGAAAGAACCAGGCTCAATTCTCACCATATATGTGGCACCAGTAGTGATGGGGATGGTACAGCTAGGCCAATTTTCTGTACTTGCTGTGCTGCAACTATGAATAACATCCTTATCAGTGACCGCGTATTCTGTGCGAGTTACCTTTAATGTTAAATCAAACATTTCTGATGTGTTACCACTGTTGTAGACCACAATGTACCAATCCTCTGCATAATCAGCAGTAACAGTGTATGAGATGTTATCATGATATGGACATTGTGTTGATAACATTAATGTTGAAGCAGTAAAGTGTACCTTTCTGCTACCCATCCAAGAGTCAAAGTTTGCAGCTCCTCTGATGATGAGCAGGCTTAAGACAGATACATGTAAAGATTTCATGCACACAGTTGCAGTGAAGTTCGACCCTTTGTGTAAGTAGTACCTCCAATACATGTAATCATCCACTTCATCAACAACTTTGTCCTTCGACTCTAAAAGAAAGTCATCATAGCTAGCCAGTTGTGGCCTCCTTGAAAGGCAGATCAGTGTACTGATGTAGGTTGAGACATCGGTCAGTCTGATCCCAGAACAGAAAGATCCAAAGGATTCAGTAACGTCTGTTACTATCCTAGTATCCCCAGGAGTGTGTAAGTAACCATAGCTAGTTCCGTGCGATTCAGCAATGGCCACATGCACAAACTGAACAATCGACAATACCAACAAAATCAACCAATTAGGACGCTTTGTGCGTCCCCATTTCCCAGTACAATTGAACCAATTGCTGAATGGTATGTTGGCTTTCATGGACACCAAAATCCCGCCCTGTACCGTGTGGATGAGCGCTATTGTCATAGAAGATTTTCACGTTAGTTTACCTTTCACGACAAACGGGCCTCCTCTATAAATCCTCGATCCGTACTGCCACAGACGTCGAAAGCAGTCGACTCTGCCCTCAAATTAATAGTTCAATGAAGGTTAATTAAACGTTTCCAGTCGCCTGAGCGTTCACCGCCTGACACTATACCTGACCTTGTACGTCACCAAAGACACGATGCATATCAGTACAACTAGCCATCCGTGTCTTACACACGATATCGCCATGGAACCGTAAATGATGACGGAAATAATTCTTTATAAAGAGAGTGATAAATAGCAATTTTTGCGCAATAATAAAATGGAGCGTGCCGAGCTCATGCACTTTACGCCTGACTGCCGCGATCACTAACCTTATTTGCACGTGTGTTCATTATTATGACACATCAAAATATTGACGTTAACGAGACAATGGTATAATTGCCTGTATGTGTGCCATCCTTTCTCTGTGAGTGTACACACTACTTATAACCAGATGTTACAACTTCCCTCCTGGGTATTTGATTTTAGTAACATTGTGCCATTGGTTGTGAACAATGTTAACTCACTTGAGAGCAATGAGTAATGCCGTTATGTATGCTTACTAAACATACACAGAAAGATATTAAAATGGCTATTCATGTAACACGTGTTGAACATATGTTTCGCACACATGCTTTAAATATGCCAACTATACTATACTATCGTAATATGTATACTACACAAAATTAAGTCATAATAATAATTATTTAGTACAATATAATGTAATAGAGAAAGTTTCAAAAGAATTCAAATTACAATAATCGATACAAATCAGGTTACATTAGGTGTCTAGGTGTACTGTACTGCATGTTGCTAGGTGTAGTGTAGTACATAATTCTACACGTGGTATGCTATGTGTTGTTGGTGGATCTACGTGACAATGTGTTCAAATAGTCGGCTTTTCAGTGGAGCCATATGCTGGTGGGTTAGCAGTGGGAGGGGCATACGGAGGCGGTGCTGTGGAGTACTCCGGATTCACCGTGGGTTGCGGCGGAGCAGTAGCAGTGATTGTAACACTGGCTCCACTTGTGCTGACCGGAGTGCTTTCAGGGACATTGGTGTATCCACTCCCCGTGTTGGCCTTCCTCTTTCTTTTCACATAACAGCACACAGCAACAATAATCGCGACAACGATCACGGTGAAAAACACCACTGGTACTATTACAATGGCAGCGATTACTCCTCCATTAACCACACAGTCTGTACTGATGTCGACGTTGTGCTCATAGTTGGGACTACTCCCCGGATCGATCCTCACCAGGTATGTAGCACCGCTGAAGGTAGGAATAGAGCAGGAGATGCTGGCAGTACATTGGCTGATGATGTCAGTACTTATTATAGAGTACTCCGTACGATCCACCTTCAGAGTGAAGTCAAACCGCATGGAACTTGATCTGCTGTTGTAGACCACGATGTACCAATCGTCTTCATAACCAGAAGGAACCGAATAAGACTTGGGTGCAGTCGATGGACATGTTGATGAAATGAAAAAAGTACTTTTGACATACTTTTCTTGCGCAGTGTTAGTCCACGAGTTGAAGTTGCTATGTCCTTTGATGTAAAGGAGGCTTACACTGCCTGGTGAGTGGAGACACATGTTCACAGAAAACGTTGATCCACCGTGCAGATAGTAGCCCCAATACACGTAGCCTCCACGTCTATCAACGGTTTTACTATTGGACACAACCGTGAAATTATTCCTCACGTTCAAAGGCGGTGTCTTTGTCAGGGAGTAGAGAGTAGTGGTATAAATTGACTTGGCCGTCAAACTGACTCCAGAGCAGAAGGAATCGCTGACGCTTATTATTCTAGTATCTCCAGGAGCGTGGGCATACTCAGTGTTGCTGCCACTAGGTCCAACCGAGGCGGCTACAATGATGACGGTCAGAACAAGCGCGAACAGGATCCAAAACCAACAGCAGACACAGCTGTAGGCTCTACGGTAACCATATCCCGGCGAGCCGTAGTAATAGTAGGTAGGCGTCCACCAATACCACCACCCCGGACCGTGGAAGTGACGATGATGGTGATGATGATGCCCGCCAAATCCGTGATGATGGTGCCTGCCAAATCCGTGATGACCAAATCCGCCCCCACCACCAAATCCTCCATGACCACCGCTGAATCCTCCAACGTGTCCTCCTCCGTGAGGCATGCTTCAAAATAAAGACAAATAGAATCGTCTGCGAAGGAGAAGGGAGGAAAAATAAAGGAAACTTTAATGACGTAATGTCACAAGTTGGGCGGCTGGTCTATTAATAGTTAAACGCCCATCACGGGACCTGGCACATGTTAACCTTTATTGAGTAGTGCAATAATTGTATTGTGTTGCAGAGGTGCCTCTGATAATTGAATTTTAGTCTCATAATTCGCTTGATAGCCGGAACGTATTGGACACGCACACACACACACTTGAAAACGCTTGATGATGCAAGACATCGCAGCCGCACGTGCTGTGTGACATCATAGATTCTGAGCACGGAAAAACAAATGTAGGTTCCTACCAGCAATATCATCACGGATTTGGCCATCGTGTGCCTTATCACAGAGAACACCCGACACCAACTGTTCGTCGTAAGCGGGATCTTGGTCCAGCCAATTCAAGGGTTTTGAATTATTACAGACGTCTGCAGTTATTTTCCATTTTGCTATTTTGGGGACTGTTGTGCGTTTTTTTCGCTGTTGCCCACTTTGTGTGCCATCACCCTGTGTTTTATGGAGAAACGTACCATTTGGATGCTGGTGTCGCTCAGATTGTAAGTATAGACGATGTATTCTGTTCGGATTTGGAACTCGAAAACAGTATCATGACCAGGGGAGCCGCCATTTTTTCCCTTTCTCGCCCACCAAGTCTGGATGGATTCATTAACACTACTGCTTCCAAGAGTAATTCTGAAGGAAACTACACGTATTGGAGTGGTTTTCTATTTCGTGGCTCCGTAGTGTCAGTTACTGTCGCTTGTGATAATGTCCCAGGACCGTGGGAAGTTGCCTTCATTCGTGGTGAAGAGAAGTATTACTCTTGGCTGTACAGTGCTAGTGGAACAGTCGAGTACTTTTACCACTTTGAAACTTTCTCAAATGTGTGTCTGGAGGACGAGAAATTTTCAATTTCCATAAATACAGATGTGGATGAAAATTGGTTCATTGTCATCCCCGGTAGGACCTCTGATGATGGCATGGTGAGATTCATCGTTAACTTATACAGAAAGGTCTACACCTTTGAAGAAACAGATGTTATTAACCATTGTCAGGCCTATGGACAGAATAACTGTTTAATCCCAACTACGAGGGGTGCTATCTACCTTGTCAATACTGCTGACAATCCTGATTCAGATGACGACCAAGCAGTGGATGTCAAAGTGTATTGTGTTTTTCAGAAATGGGTGTACATGAAGTTTGGTGTTTCTGTGTCGTTGCCACTCGTCCTTGCCATTGTTGTCATGGTCGGTATGTGTTACTGTAGGCTAAAGATCAGCAATCTCACACAACGAGTTGTAACTGTTAGTGGAGACGGTCCAAAAGTACGTCAATCAACCATGAAATCTTCCTTGTTTTATCAGGATGCCCCACCTCCTTACACGCCCCCCTTAGCACAGCATCCAGCATATACTACTTTGCCAGCTAAGCGCTAAACCTGACTATGCGCTATTTGGAATATCTGTGGTGTAATGTGGATATGTTTGTACAGTCTTGTTGACCCACATACACTTTCTTACACATGCAGAACACCAGAGAGTGTAACAATTCTAATATTCCATTTTGAACTGTATTTGTTGTTTAGTGATAGCACAATATCTTATTAACAATCTGATTCAGTATTGTTTCTTGTATACAGTTGGATGATTTGTTGAAAGTAAATGTGTATGTGTTTTATGTTTGCACTTGCATCGTTTCCATATTGCTATTCTTTTGGTAACTACCACTGTAGCGTCAATTTTCTGTACATAATCCCTTTATGATATGCTCTATCACAATGTATCTGTATGCACAAAATTATAATTTGGTTCAAAATGATAATTGTGTTTAATACAATCCAAAATATATTATTGTAAGGCATTAATACATAATATAAATAATGTGGTTACATGAGGTTATGCATAATTATTTAATATAATTCCTGATCATTATATTCTCATGCATGCAATGCCGATCGTCCAATGATCACTGAATAGTGTAAGCAGGTTTGTAGTCGACAAGACCTGTATGCGGAACTGGTGCCGGCTGGTACGAAGTGGTGTTAACAACTGGCTTCTCACTTATCGGTATGTCATCAACTCCGCTCTGTCCAATCACTGGCATGGGCGTGGGGTGAGCACTCTCCCTCATCTTCCTTCTGCAGTAGCACACCCCAACCAGGGTGACAACACCCAGGATCACTAGGAACAGCATCAGCGGGACAATAATAGCAGCATAAAGCCATTCGCGAACAACGCACTGAACCTTCACATTCACAGTTTGGTCATATTCTTGAGCAGAATTGATGCTTGTAGTGACAAGGTAGGTAGCACCACGTGTGGTTGGAATCCTACATTCACTGATATCATTGTGGGCTTGACAGGAGCTGATTATATCAGTCTCCTTTATAGTGTACACCTTCCTGTACACTTCGGCTGTTACTCTCGTATCAACATCACCTGAATTCCTGTTGTCGATCACAATGTACCACTGGTCATCAACGTCTTCTGCGACCTGTACCTCTAATATCTGCTCTTGAGGACAAACATATGAAACGTTCATATATTGATAAGCACTATCCAAGGATGCGCGATTAGCCTTCCATAGCTCAAAGTTGTTCGTGCTAAGGAAGACGATGATCCTCACATCTCCTTCAACTCCGCCACATGCGAGGACTTTAATAGTGGAGCCGGGATAAAGGTATCCACTCCAGAGCAGCGCGTCTTCTTGGGTTTTGCTAACGCTCTTGTTCGCCTTTACCGTTATGTTGCTGAACCCGTCCAAAGCTGGAGGTCGATGGAGGGAGAAGATAGTCGCTTCGGAGTCCATCGACTCATCTTTCAGTGTTAGTCCCGAGCAGAAAGAATCATCTGTCGAGACGAACAGGACTTCGTTGTCGTTCAGGGAAGATTCGTAATCTGTGATATAGGTAAGGTTAACGGATACGCGTACCGCTCCGTTGATTATCATACTGAAAGTGACCCAGAAAGAAACACACGCGCAGACATGTAACGCACAGTAGACTCGCGTCTTTCTTCTTGGCCGACGGCATGTACGGCAATGTCCTTGTTCCAATTCTGATCCCACCCGTGGGTGAACATTGTACTCATTGAACCCCTTATGGCATCCAGGTAGAGGCATCAATTTAAAAATGATCAAACCAAGATATTCCAAGAAAAGAGTAGACTCAATAATATTGCAGACGAGCGCTACAGATGTGCCTTAAATAGCGGTCCGGGTATACACCACACTGTATTGCACCATAGATATGGGTATACAGTATCTATGATTGCACCATACTGGCACATTTCCCGTACAACATTCACGTGACGTTCGTACTAAAATTATAATATACACATTACGTCATAAAATGTATCCCTATGCTCTATTGCAACACGGATGATTATTGCCCCACGCGAATGCGCTTATGAATAATATTATAGGGAATATGTAAGTGTACAGGTGAAAAAATTATTGAAAGGCTACCCACTCGGTTTTGAACACACCCATGGACAGCTTTACAGGGACTTTCCATGGAGACCGTGTACTTGGTCACTCTGCGAATGTAGAAGTTGCTATTCTAACCAGGATCTCAAGACTGGTTGTGCTGTATTCCGAGGACTTGCACTGCTGATATTGGGATGTTCATGCTATGATTGATATTGTACTCATATACCCTTTGCAATGGTGTATACTGGTGCAATGGTGTATACTGGTGCAATGGTGTATACTGGTGCAATGGTGTATACTGGTGCAATGGTGTATACCGGTGCAATGGCATGTTGCCTCATGCAAGGATCTGGTCATCCCAGGCCAATTTGTTACATATTTATATTATTACAGTGGGACCTCTCTATAAAGGACACATTGGGACCAGGTAATTTGTCCACTGTAGAGACGTTGTCCACTTTTCAGAGGTAAAAAAAATGTATTAGCACTATAGGAAAAGCTATTTTTGGTACCTTACAGAGTGTCCTCTGTAGGGAGGTAATTTCTATGGTGTCCTTTATTAGGAGAGTCCTTTAATAGAGGTTCCACTATAGTATGAATTAATATAAGTGGATTGTCATGCTATTACAATTATACGTATAATATCGTGCATGTGTGCATGGATGGTCTTGTCCTTTTTTATATAGATTGACCTGTCTGTACTAGAATTGCCAGCTCGCATGCACCATAATATTTTTATTATATTATATGCACACACGCATGTGTAATATAATTATATCTATAAATCAATTTACATATAAACATCCACCAATGAAAACTTGCATGGTTAGGTGTTCGGCAAAGCACATACACAATGCTATGAAACTGAATCTGCACTGCTGTCACCTGTTTAGTCGCTATTAATTTAATTTCACAATTTATCATTCAATAATTTGCCATTAATAATTGGACAAAAACTTTCTGAGGTATATTATGAAGAAGAGCCGTTTTGGCTTATAGTAACCAGTGACAATTATATTATTGTTATAGTGCAAGCTGGCAATTCTCGACAGAGCAATCTATATATACACATATATAATATACATGTGTGCATATGTGAATACAATATTATGTATATAATATATTATATATAATATATATAATACAGTACAATATAACAGAAAATTTATCAATACAAACCTGCGCACACGCACACATGTATACATACTTATTGTGTGTTTTTCAGTCAATTTCAATGAAATCAATCAAATCTCACCATAATACTATGATAGAAAATAATAATAATTGTCATTAATGATCACAATTACAACAGTAGTAGTATTTTAACAGAATATGGTTATTGGGCTTCAATAATGAATTTATAATGACAAATGATATTACATAATTTGGGAGATGGAGCAGAGCACGTATAAACATTGACCACATCAGGAAACATCGGAGAGGGTTATATATTGTATGTGTAAAGATTGGTTGTGTTCCGGATCCACTCTACATAAGGATACACACTAATGTGCTTCTCGTACAGAACGTGACGACGGCACTCAGAACTGTGTCCATTGAACAGTGCTGTCACAACACTGAACCCGTAGCGTGCTGTCGATACGATAGCTGTTCCACCCACTCTGTCACATGGAGCTCTGGTCGATGAAATGCAGACGATATTGCTGGAAGTGGACAGACCTTTACTGCATTCAGAGGATGACGTTCTGTACTTTACTGTGGAGTGCCTCACAAGACCACCGACTAGGTTAGGAAAGAATTGGGCTGTCACGGCTTGTATAGCTGGGGTGTTGATCTCCTCTTGTGAAGGGAGACACACCGAAGGAACATTTACTGTCCGGATCCTCACAAGAGCTACAGAGTCATTCTGCACACTACCCCCATGCGAGGGGTGACAGGCGATCTGAAGAGCTTGAGAGGCCAGTACAGGGTAGGACCTGCAGTTGCTGGTGGCGCCGATGACCCCTCTGGAGATCAGGGCCGAGGTGAAGGGATCGATGAACACGGCTGAAATGTCCCTGTAATCCGATCGACTACACACGCAGCTCCCCAGGGTGAGAACCCACTCGTTGTTTATTAATGTACCTCCGCAGAATATCTTGTTGGTGGTTGTATCACAGAGGGCCACTGTCCAGGGGTGGGTGTAGTAGTTCAGTCGAAAGATGAGGTTTGGGATCTCCTCGATCCCCGGAACAGTGGTCTTGTCAAACTTTTCAAGTGGCTGTCGAAATGGTACGCGGCCACAGTTCTTACACTCGGTACGCCGGTCCACCAACACACTACCTGATCGGCAGACACACTGCCACACCCCGTACACTTCCTTGCAAACATCATCACATCGTAACCCGCGATTCTCACATAGATCTGTGTTGAAACAAAAAAAGATAAATGATAAGTGTACACATGTACGTGCCTAGGATCATACATGATCAAGCAAACATGTTATGTACATGGTGTGTGGATGCACTTGGGTACATATGCCTGCATGTGTACAGTATGTACATGTGTATGTACATGAGTGTACATGTGTACAGTATGTACATGTGTGTGTACATGAGCATGTACATGAGCATACATGCATGTGTACAGTATATGCATGTGTGTGTACATGAGCATACTTGTGTACAGTATATACATGTATGTTTACATGAGCATACATGTGTACAGTATATGCATGTGTGTGTACATGAGCATACGCGTGTACAGTATGTGCATGTGTGTGTGTACATGAGCATACATGTGTACAGTATGTACATGTGTGTGTACATGAGCATACATGTGTACAGTATGTACATGTGTGTATGTATGAGTGTGTGATAGTGCGAGTCACCACATCATACCTAGGATTTGCACTCTGAGAGCTTTTGTCAAACTCCCAAACTTGTTCTCCGCTAAGCATTGGTAAATGGCATCATCACTCTTGTCTGCCCTGAATACAGAGAATGTTGCCGCTCCAAACCCTTGGCTGATCACAACATTATTATTCTAAAGATGGATGTACAGTGTGAGAACTGTTTAACAATGCTATTACACTGTAAGTATACTGGTATGCACACACACACGCACATACACACACACGCACACACGCACACACACACACACACACACACACACACACACACACACACACACACACACACACACACCACTTATCACCTTTCTCCACTGAACTTTAGGTAGTGGGTCTCCACTGGCAGAACAAGTGACATTGAAACTTTCATCTGATACAGCTCTCACTGGTCCAGGTGGAGTTAATACTATGTTTGAAGGTCCAGCTGTCAAAGTGAGATGGAAGCAAAAATCAAACCACATAATGATACCATGTTTAGATAAAGCTTTTCAACAACATATAAATGCCATCTTGCTGGAAGACATATTGGGGTGTCGTTACTTTAACGTCTAGTCTTACCTAATAGACACTCAGAGTATGCACACATCACGTACAGTACATGCAGTACATCACACACAATACATGCAGTATATGCAGTACATCAAGTACATGCAGTACATCACATCCAGTACATGCACTACATGCAGTACATCAAGTACATGCAGTACATCAAGTACATGCAGATAAGAGAGTACATGCAGTACATCAAGTACATGCAGATAAGAGAGTACATGCAGTACATCAAGTACATGCAGTACATGCAGTACATGCAGTACATCAAGTACATGCGGTACATGCAGTACATGCAGTACACAGAGTGTGCACAAATGGACACCAGTCACTCACGGTGCACTGTGACTGACATATTCCTACTCGTTGACCCCAAGCGATTTCTCACCACACAACGATAGATTCCTTCATCACTGTTTTCAGCTGAACTCACCTGTGTTCAAAGCACCATGACCATATTCATACACAGTTACATCACCTCGCTCAATGGTACATGTACACACAGCCATATCTGTACCACACATACTGTACATACGTACGTACAGCATGTACACACAACTAACACACATGTACAATATAGACCACGTGTACAAACTTCATGTACATACGTACATACAGACACACCTGTACAGTAGAATAGGCAATCCTCTTTTCATTCTCTCCAGAATTGATGATTCTTATCTTACGGTTGTCAGGAACTAGCTTTTTGTTGTTTTTGAACCAATCGAACCGCACACTATCCAGTGCCAGGGGGTGGTTCTTGGCCTTGCAGATCAAAACGATGGACTTCCCTTCACCAAACTGGAGTGCTGTGTGTTCATCTCCTTCCACGAGGGTAGGAGGACCTGAAAGAGACCAAAAGTGAATATTTTGGCAACTGTTCACACTCACCTCAGTACACACAAGCACACATGTACAGACACACACCCCAACACACAGACTAACAGTGTCAGTACATGTGTACACTAGTACACCACTGTACACACACCATAGGTTTCAATCTGAACTCCACGAGAGGTTCGTATTCCAAATTCACCCAGCAGCTGACACACGTAACTTCCTGCATTGTTCCTTTGAAATGATCCAAAGTACAACAGCCTTCTTGGTTCAGACGGTGGTACACTGAGACCAGAGCTAGTGCTCCAGCTGAAGTTACCCGAAGACGCCCCCTCTACATCACACATCAGCTGCACAGGGTTACCGGGGAGAGCTACCACCATTCGCGGGAGAAGGAAAGGTCCCGTAGGTTGCTCTAGGACAAAACAAAGGCAGAGTGGACACTTCACTCAAGGTTTGATTTCTGAAGCATCAAAAATCTCCACAAATTGCATGTTACAATCAAACTTGAACAAATCCGTACTTTTCCTAGAAAAATGCTAGTTTCTCAAACAGTAGAACAGCACTTCACATAGTACTCTGGTGTGCTAACCTCTCAGGTCCCCTGCCTCCTTGAGTACTAGAGTCAGGGTGTGTCTCAAGTGGTAGTCTCCACAGACATACGTGCCAACATCATCCAGGGTGAACTGGGTGATTCTTAACACAGCTATTCTTGTGCGCGAGAGGTGGAAGAACCCACGGCGGAGAGTGTCGGATAGAGGCAACGTCTCCTCTCGAAATATCCACTCCGGGTATGTTATGGTCAAGTAGTCTGCGTCGAAGCAGGAGCAGAAAATGGCCACTCCAGAGTTGAGGGGAACCTCAGCTCTGTGGGCGTTAATTTGATATCCTTGAGGGAGGTGGATCTGTACTCGAAGTGAATCACATTTCTTACCTCTGAGAGCTGAAATGATTGTAGACAACAATGCCATGAACAGGATTCAAGGTTGATATCACAGGCACACGCACACACACACACACACACACACACACACACACACACACACACACACACACCTACAAACACACAAACACACACGCACACCTACAAACACACGCACACCTACAAACACACACACACACACACCTTCTCGTGGTATTTTTATTGGTGTGGCAACTGTCATTGCCCCCAATCCTCCCTCACTGACAGCTGCCACGCCCACTGTGTGGTCAGCACCTAACTCAACAGAATCAAATGTATATTCTAGTGGGCTATCCGTTCCCATAGTAACCATCCGTACAGGGTCATACTGTTCTCTGTCAGTCTGTAAAGAATTGTACAACATCAATTCCGTTCACAAGTGACCTTGTGACTACACTCAATGGCAAGGAATATACCAACTCAACAACTCCAGCGAAACAGAACACACTACACTGAATGCACTGTGTGTGCATACAAGTCCCCATATTCAGAACAACACACAATGAAATGAAACATGTATTGAAAACAGGAAGTGTGTCATGTTAGAGTATAGGAAGCATGCGTTTTGAATACAGGAATTGTGACAGGTTCAAAAAACAGGAAGTGTGTCATGTTGATGTATTGGAAGCCCACATTTTGAATATAGGAAGTAATTTGATGTGTTCTAAATACAGGAAGCACATCTTCTGAATACAGGAAGTGTGACAGGTTCCAAAACAGAAGTGTAATATGTTCTGCACACAGGAAGTGTGATTTGTTGTGCACACAGGAAGTGTGATTTGTTGTGCACACAGGAAGTGTGATTTGTTGTGCACACAGGAAGTGGACAGAAACCCCCACAGAAATTTAGCAGCACTCACAGACATCATTTCATCACAAAAATTGACACCCAATAATTCACCGTCATCAATTTCATGTCGTACCTTGTAGTGTCTGATGGTATACTGGGAGATGAGGGGGCTCGGGAAGCTCATCGGATTGGTCCATGTGACCTTCAGCGAATACGGTTCAACCCTCTGGACTGCAACACCTTGAGGTGGTCCGGGGACTAATGGTTTGGAAACAATGTGGAGATAGCATCAAGCCTGGTATTACATGCACCTTTACAGTACAGGTGATAGTAACAGATCAGTTGGTACGTGTGTGACTGATGAAAGTGACCTGGTTGCTCAGCTACGGTCAAGAGAGACTGACTGAGAAAACGAACAAACAGTTTGTTGACACGGACACACCTGAAGTCAGACTCTTAACCTTAGACTAAAGCTGTACGTACACAATCATGGGTGTGGCACGTACATCATCATGGATGTGGCATGTACATCACCATGGGTGTGGTACGTACATCACCATGAGTGTGGCACGTACATCATCATGGATGTGGCATGTACATCACCATGGGTGTGGCACGTACATCACCATGGGTGTGGCACGTACATCATCATGGATGTGGCACGTACATCACCATGGATGTGGTACGTACATCACCATGGGTGTGGCATGTACATCACCATGGATGTGGCATGTACATCACCATGGGTGTGGCACGTACATCACCATGGGTGTGGCACGTACATCATCATGGATGTGGCATGTACATCACCATGGATGTGGCATGTACATCACCATGGATGTGGCATGTACACTACCATGGGTGTGGCATGTACATCACCATGGATGTGGCATG